>CANYCX015670722.1:0-10438 GCA_948193385.1 Breynia disticha f. nivosa
TGTGGAACATTCATGTGCATATGTTTTAATACAACTAAGATGAATTGCATGAAGTTGAATTCATACATATTATTATTGTGTGGGCATGAGCACGTGTATGTTCATGCATTGAGATACGGGATCCTATGGCTCATATGTGATAAAATGGGGGATTAGCCCAAATGTTGAGAACACAAGAGCTCGACTCTTGGTGTTATGTTTATGTCGAGCAAGAGCTCAATGCCGGGCAAGGCCCGATGGATTGTGATTTAATGAGGGATTAGCCCGATTGTAAGAAAAATGGGGGATTAGCCCAAATGTGAATTGATTCCGGGCCAGTCCCAATGATTTGATGCCGAGTGAGAGCTCGATGATTTGATGTCGGGCTAGACCCGATGATTTCAGACCCCGGGGTACATATGTGTGGACAATGCATTAGCATTGCACTTGCATTCATTTGGCATACATGTTGTTGATTTGCACGAAAATGAATGCGTATGATTTGGTTATGATATGAGCATGATGTATGATTGAATGATATGGACTCGTGTATGATTTATGAATGGTTTGCACTTTGAACAAGAAATGAATGTTATTGTGCGGATGGATAGTCTTGCATGGTTGTCGGTTAATTGTATGCATTGTATGGTCTATATGGATTGGTATGATGTGTGATGGTTAAGACACGAACCTATTGTGATTGCGGAAATGTGTATTTGGTTATGTGAAATGTGTTCAACTTTGTATGGTTATGAGGAGTGGTAATATGTTGATGAATTGAGACTAATATTGAGGTTGTTGTATGTGCATATATGGAAAGTGATATGACTTATAATAGTCGAATGCGAAATGCTAGGGCCTGATTGTGTTGTGAATATTGTGAATATGATAATGAACTAAATGAATAGATGTATGTGTGTTAATCACATGTTAAATGGTTGTTGGATTCTATTGATGCTTATGATTGTTGTGGCATGGCTTTAGGGCGCCATTAGAGAGGATAGGCCGGGATGGCCGAGGACTCCCCTGCACCCCAGCATAGTAATGACACTGAGGGACAACCTTACTGAGTATTAAAAATACTCACCTGTGTTTTGCTAGATTTTGTGCAGAGTGACATGCATTAGGGACGGGATTACATGATCGGCAAGGCTAGTGGTGCGATACTGAAGGTTGGGCTTCCAGTTGTTGGTTTTGTGCATGATTGTGCATCTATATATACATTAGTATTGATGGTGTTGTAAACTTATTATCTAAATGTTTTTACACGGCTTCCGCATTTTTAAACTATCGTTGATGGATGACTTATAATTATGTTTGGGCAAAATTATGTTTCACTTTCTCACTCTTACAAATTAACTGTTTTCAAAAAGAAAAAAAATGGGTGCGAAATTTGTACTTTATCGAAAATGAACTTTGTAAAAATTGGCGTCAAAGAAAGGAAGAGAGAGAGAGTAATCCAGAAAAAAATTATTATATATAGAATTGATCGTAAAGTCGAGCCAGGAGTCATTTAGCATTATTGAAACAAAAAAGTTCAGAAATAACCGGTAAATATTTAGTCTTAAAAATTATAGAAGAGTTAGTTTAAAGTAAGAAATTATGGAGATTAATGTTATAGGGGGTTAATAAGATCTAATTAGGAGCATGCATATTAATATGTTCTTATATTGAATTTTATAGAGAGTTTTATATATAGTTGTATAGGACGATAAAGTAGGCGAGCCGGACAGGACATGATTACATGCCAGTTCGAGTACTTCAGCTAGTAGGTGAGTAGTCTAATTCACTTAAAATATAAATTGATACGAAATTTAAATACAATATGGATTGATTACTTGATATTATATATGATATGAGATGAAAAGGTAAAATAGGAAAATGGTATAAAAAATAGAAATGAATGTGTTTATATCAAAATACGAACAGGTACGTAGGAAACAAAAATGCAAATAGGTAAGTTACGTTATTCACATTACACGATTGTATGCTGCGATTTACGATATACATTATACGATATGATTGGTGATGATATGGTGTTGATGTGGTATTGGTGAGGTGTGGATTGGTGATATATGATCAATTATATGTAGAGGCGGATATTATATTGTTGAGGGAGATCATTTTTGTAGAGGGAGATTATACAGCATACAATTACATATTACGTTGCATGACGAAAATATAGACTTATCATATATGATCTACAGGATTAAAGAAAATGTTTATTGATTATAAATGGATTATAGTATTCCATTTATTGGATACTATCAAAAATGGATTTATATGATTAAATGAACCCTCTCTCAACAGTCTAGCAGTAGTAATTGCTGAAATCAAACAGGAAGGTATCAGTTTTTGCTCGGTGACTAGCAATACCTTTTCTCTCACCATCAACCTCAACCACTACCTCTTTTGCGTAACAATTAACCATAGCTCTATTTTTGGATAGCCAATCCATCCCCAGGATAATCCCGAAATCAGCCATCCTTAAAACTATCAAATTGGCTAAATTTGTCAACTCGCCGATTTTCAGCTCGCAATGCCTCAATATATGTCTCACCACTACTGTACCTCATTTTGGTATAGAAATAACGACTATATATCCCAGACACTCTAAACTACCTCCTATATTCTCTACCACATTCTCACTCAAAAATGAACAATTAGAACCTGAATCAATCAGTACTAAGGTGTCATATGTAAAACTAGAAATAGTACCAGTAATCACATCCGAATTCTCTACTGCCTCGTCTCTAGTCATGGAAAAAACTCGGGCTTGTGGTGCTACCCCTGTCTATGCGACTGCTCCACTAGATCCGCCTCTAGAGGCTGCTCCTCCCCTAGAAGTAGACCCTGTACCTCGTCCACCTCTACCTCTACTATACCCCAATCGATGTTGGAGTCTTATTATCACTCCTACTAATCTGGCTAAAAATGCCTCCTCCCTAAGGATCTCTCATCTCTGGACAGTCTCTGGCAAAATGACCTGGCTGATGACAATTATAATATAAAGAACGTGTATCTCCACTGGTATAGGTACTTGTACCTCTGCTCTGAAAAGTAAGAGGCCTAGTGGAATGACTCCTCCCACCTCCTGCTCTGCCTCTCGACTATCTACTGCCTTCACTTGAACCTCTAGAAGCTTTAGAATTAGATCTCTGGCGTCCGCTTGCTGAATTAGAGCCAGAAACCTTATGTATTTTTCCTTCTCGCTTACCCTCCTCAGCTAATAACTCCTCTGCCCTGATGGCAGTCTCAAGTACACACTCATAAGTAGGTGGTTTTATTGCAATCCTCGTGCAAATATTAAACCTCAATCCTCGCTCGAACCTGTCTCTCCTCTTCTGATCAGTATCAACATCCTCAGGAGCATATCTGGAAAGCCTAGTAAACTTAGCCTCATACTCGGTCACTGTCATCTCCTTCTATTTTAACTCAAGAAAGTCTATCTTCTTTTTTGTTTGATACAGCTGATGAGTGTACTTATCATCAAATTTCTTCAAAAATTCATCTCAGGTCAATGTTAGAGGATCATTTTGACTATTAGGAATTGATTCCCACTAATTCCAGGCTGCTTTCTCCAAAGGTGAAGTGGTATACCTTAATTTTTGCTCTAGAGTGCTCCTCATAAGTGTAAGAATCCTCTCAGTATGTCTCATCCAATCCTCAGCCTCTGCTCAATCGATCGTGCCCTCAAATGTCTTTGCCCCCTATTTCCTGACTTCCCCAAAATTCTTATCAATATTAAGGGTCTGCTGACTACCCAAAATTCTCTAACTTCTCATCATCTTCTACATCATCTCCACGAATAGAGCATATGCAGGATCATAAGAGGGTATATTAGGCATATTATATTGTTATGCAGGCTGCTCATTAGGTACTGGAGCTGGTCCCTGCCCCTGTACAACTTCCTAGACTCAGCAGTTTATACATTGTCAATAGGCTCCATCTGTTATAGAAATCAAATTTCAAATCCTTTAGATTTCCAAATCATGATGCGAATGAAAACACTTTTGGTTCAGTCTGCAGGGGATCTAATCTTTGCTTTGATACCACTAAATTTGAGACTCATTTTTAAAACCTTTTACTTTCAAATAATTAAAACTTTCATAAATAATATAATAATAACTTCAATATGGAGGAGAGAGAAAATTGAAATACTCGCATTTTATAAAACTCGACCCAAAATTTTATCCAATATTTACAGAAGCTTTAGTTTAGTTTGAAATAAAATTCAAACCACAATGCATGTATATAAAGAAATGTAAAAGGTATGTACAAAACCAAAAATCCCAAAATATAAAATTTGGAGCCAAGACCTTTGATCTCGTATCCCTACTCTGATCTACCGCAAATCTCTAAGTCAATTGCAGCTATCTACGATCTCCACAATATCAAAAACAAACACACACACACACACACGTGAGTACTTTCATACTCAGTAAGAGCTTTTTATTACACTTACCAAAGTAGCTAATGCATAAGCAATCGTTATTTAGTATGATTTAAATACTTTATGCAATAGGGTAATCATCGCTATTTAATTCTTACCCAAATTTGTTCTTAAATCACTGCTTTAATTCTGTCAAAAAGTTTTCTAGGAGGCACAAATCTTGTCGTGTTGAGCACAAGGTCGTGCTCATCACGATTTCAAGAACACTTTAAGCATAGAGCGTGCTGCCTAGATTGGCCTCAGCACGAGGGCGTGTTGACCAGCACAAGGGTCATGCTGACTCTCAGTTTTGTGCATCTCATTCTAATTTTTAGCACACAAAATCAGCAAACATGTTTCTTAATACTAGTACTCAACCAGAACAATATGTGTACCATTACTACAATGTTTGCATACTCAACACGGTACACTTATCTCACACTTGCTTGCTAACAAGTCATACAATATATGCTTAAACAAATAAGCATTCTTAAGACTAATCTCTTAAACATGTAACTTCAGTAACCTCAATATTAATTGCAAATACAACAATAGCAAGCAGGAAACTCATCATTTCACTTTTTTTGTAATCAACCAAACGTCAAAGCATATAATTGCATATATATATATATATATATATATATATATATATATAAAGAAACAAACTCATCATTTCACTTTTTTTGGAATCAACCAAATGTCAAAGCATATAATTGCATATATATATATATATACACACACACACACAAAAAAAAATGCATTGTTAAATGTTTATGCGATGCCAATGCAATCACATACGATATGCCCCAGGGTATTTCTTTCTTTTATCTTCTTCTTTTTTTCTTTTTCTTGTCTTTTCATTTTTCCCTTGATCCCAAACTAGCATCAAACCCAGTTCGGCATCGAGCCTAGCTCGGAATATCATCATTCCCAGACTGACATCGAGATCTCTCTCAGAATCATCCTCAGGCCCAGCCTAGGATATCACGGCCACGTGTCACACAATGTAAATGCAAAACATTAATGAATCAATGCATCTATAAGGCCAATTCTTAATCGACTCAGATGCATAATCATGCATCAAACCAATTAAACACATGTTTTCGATATCACTAAAAGTTCATAAGCACATAGCGAATATGAACATCAAAGCAAGATGAATATCATGCTATAATCATACAAAACTCTCAATCATGCTCATACATATGTAAGATAATCCAACAAGGATCAATCAAATTACCAATGTTCATAAGAACATAACATAAAATGACTAATCACTCAATAGCACATATGAGAATACACATAGTCAATCAATTTCCTATAATCAATCCAAGTTCAAGAACATATAGTACTTAAGGCTTAAGAACACATATCACATAAAAATAGCCCACATATCAATTAAGTCCAATTAGGACACATTTTTGCTACCATCTTAACTCATTTGCATCAATTCCAAGTATGAATTAACCATACAGATGCAAGACATACAATGGTAAGTGTAAATAACACTTACCTTACAAAAGTCACAAAGTTGGCTCCGGGCTCAACTTTGATCCAACGGTCGTAAGGTTCCTCCTGTATGAAAATTATCATCAAAGGCTATTATTAACTTATTTCATAACTTGTTTCATATTTAGAAACATCAAATACAGTCCCTAAGTCTCCAATCCTTATTTGCTCAATAACTTTTTACACCATCAATTTCTCATAGTTTCACTCTAATCTCCTTATAAACATACTAACACATCAACATGAGTTAAACTAACCCAATTTTAGTTAACAAACACCATTTCAACCTCCAAGGAATAAAATTCTGATCATTCCCAAAAATCATTAAACTAAAGCTCATATGATACTCAAAATTACGTACAAACCTTTTACCTTAATAAAACTTACAATAAAATAAGTTCCTCTTTGCTTAATCTCACTCTTTAGAAACTTCTAGCATTTTTCTCGTGCTTCTTTCTTGGTTTTGCTCTGTTTGATCAATGTAACAATGTTCATTTGATATTTTGTTTAAAATTATCCAGTTGACACGACCTTTGGCACGGGTTGTGCTCCAAGTCGTGTCGTTCCTTTTCAGTATGAGTTCCAATTAGGTCGTGCACGAGATCATGTTGATCAATTTTTAGAATAATGAGTATGCCCATCAGCACAGTCGTGCTCGTGCTCATCTTCTATTTTCTGCACTTTTCTAATTTCTTTCTGATTCGATTATGTTTTTAATCTATTTTTTCAAATAGATTAATTCTAGAAATTTCTAGGGTGTTACAATATACTAGTTTTATGTAAAGTATGGGTCAGTTTTAATACAAAATAAAAGGTGTATTAGTCTAACTCAAAGCTTAATCCATGGGTGTGTGAACTAATATGATCAGTATTCAGATTAGTTACTAATATTATAGTAAACTGAGTATACAATAAAATTTTATGTATGAGTAAAAATAGTAGGTTAACAATTGATGAAAGTGAAATATATGACTTTCTGAGAAAGGTTTTAATTATACGTATTTAAATTGCAATATCATTAATAGATTATGTAATTAATATGATAATTGGATAGGACATTTTAATTTTACTTTTGTTATTGAGAATAATAATCCGAGTAATCGTCATGGCAACATGTATTATGGAAGCGGATTCGTTAATAACGGTTTATATGTCGTGAGCCCATGTGTAACGTTGAAAATAAGAAGGTTAAGTCTAATGAATTGAATCCTTCTTACTTATGCCATTGTTGTTTAGGTCATGTGTGTGAGAAACACTTGTAAAGACTTCATATAGATGGAGTTCTTGCTTTTGATTGGAAATCAATAGACACATGCAAATCGTGTATTCGTAGAAAAATGAATAAGAATTCTTTCAAAAAGAAAAGAGAGAGAACTAATGGATTATTGGATCTAATACACTTGGATGTGTGTGGACCATTAGATACATAAGCTAGAGGTGGTTATAACTACTTCATCGCGTTCATTAGTGATTATAGTCGGTATGACTATATCTATCTAATGAGACATAAATCAAAGAAATTTGAGGGGCTTAAGTATTTTAAGAATGACGTAGAAAACTAGTTAGGCAAAAATATTAAATCATTCGATTAGATCGAGGTGGCAAATATATGAGTCTACAGTTTGACCAATTTCTACGAAATTATGATATAGTACCATAACTCACACCTTTGGGAATACCTTAGTGGAATGATGTGTTTGAATGGATTAGACATTTTTAGGTCGACAATGAGTCAAACAGGTCTCCCAATATTGTAGTGGGGTTAGGCCCTAGAGACTGCGGCTTTTTTACTGAATAGGTCTCCTTTTAAAGCAACCAACAAGACACCATATGAGATATGGACCAGGCAAAAGCCCAACTTGTCTTTTCTTAGAATCTAGGGATGCAAAGTGGATGTTAAAAGGTTAACATCAAATAAGCTTTCATCCAAGACATAAAAATGCTTATTTGTAGGGTATTCTAAGGAAACTAATGGATACTATTTTTACAACTCTTGTGAAAACAAAGTCTTTGTTGCTCGAACTGCTATGTTTCTAGAGAAAGAATTCACTCTTAATGAAAATAGTGGGAGCAATGCACAACTTGAAATTATGCAAGAGGGTGTAGATACACAGATTCCTATAGAGGATAGTGAGAAGATGGACTCCACTCCACTAGAAGTTATGGAATAAAAACACATTACATAAGTACTTAGAAGATCTCTCAGGATACGTCAGGAACTTGGAAGGTATGAGTTCATAGTGACTGACGAATAAGATATCACGATCGTTGATCATAATGAACTTTCTTCTTACTAAGAGGTCATAGAGAGTCTTAATTTGGAAAAATGGCAAGAGGCCATAAAATTCAAAATGAAATCAATGTATGATAATCCAATTTGGGACTTAATTGATCCACCTGAAGGTGCTAAGGTAATTGAATGCAAATGGATCTTCAAAGAGAAGGCAGGAGATATCTTCAAAGGTAGACTAGTGGTGAAAGGATTCAAACAAGCTCATGGTATTGACTATGATGAAACATTTTCACCAGTAGTTATGCTCAAATCCATTAGGATTTTATTTGCCATAACTGCATATTTAGATTATGAGATATGGAAAATGGATGTTAAAATGGCTTTCCTAAATGGAAACCTCTTCGAGGATGTTTACACAAAACAACCTGAGGGATTTTTTCATCCTAAAATTCCTAATAAGGTATGCAAGCTTAGGAGGTCCATTTGTGGAGTTAGACATGCATATAGAAGTTAGAATATCCACTTTGATGAATCCATTAAGGAGTTTGGATTCACTAAGAATGATGATGAGCCTTGTGTATATTAGAAGTTTAGTAGGAGCATGATAGTGTTGCCTGTGTCATATGTCAATGACATCCTGCTAATTTGAAATGACATTTCAAATTACAAAAGGTTAAGCAATGGTTGATTTTATGTTTCTCAATGAAAGACTTAAGGGAAGTTGAGGTTATACTTATTGTAAGGATCTATAGAGATAGATCATGACATCTCTTATGAAAAAGTCAAGCAAAGTACATAGATAAGTTACTTAGGCAATTCAGTATGGAATAATCCAAGAAAGGATTGTTGCCCTTACAAGTAGTGGATCATCCTCTCTAAGCATGACTGCCATCCTCTAGAGAACAGAGAGCACATGAATGAAGTCCCATATGCATCAACTATAGGATCTATCATGTTTGCTATGTTATGTACTAGGCCAGATGTTACTCATGCACTGAGTATAACCAGTAGGTTCTAATAGAAGAGAGGCCTAATGGTCTGTAGTTAAGACAATTCTAAGTACTTGAGAAGGACTAAAGATTTGTTCTTAGTGTATGAAGGTCAGGAAGAGCTTAGTGTTACAGGATACACTAGTGTTGTGACCCCGACAAATAATGACAATGCAAGAGCACAATTAGAATATATTTTCTTATCAAATCGATGAGCTTTAAACAGAGCACAGTGGTAGATTCTACAACAGAAGCTATATATATAAATGTATCTGAGGCAGTTAAGGTAAAACATCCTATACTTATTATATTCTTAATCATATAATTAATTCTATAATTAACCATTTAGATCGTATATTCAAAAACTTTGTTTTTCGATCATACTTCCAGTTAATCATATAACATATTTTTGTATACTCATTCTTTAATTTCTATACTATACCAAGTCTGCATCATTTACATATTTGGAATGTAGATCATTTTAGTCAACACACCTATGGACTTAGCCATGTATTGATCTAATACACCCTCTATTTTGTACTATACCAAGTCTGCATCATTTAAGTACAAATGGTATATAACAGTTGTAATTTGAAATATCCATATAATCAATATGTAAACATTTTCAAACAAAACTTAATCAACCATATAATGTCTCATGCATATAATATCATTTCATCATCAACATGCACCTCAACCTCTACTATCTCAGAAAAAATATCAAATAACACTCGTATATATATATATATATATATATATATATATATCAACTCAAATTTAACCAAACAACAATAACCATCTCAACTCAACAAGTATCAGTTATAATAATAAATTCATAAACAATATACACACAATATGTAAATGTTAAACATGTAGGAGTAGCAGCCGACCCACCTATAACACCCAAAAAAATATAACCAAAACTTAGCAAAAGTGTGAAAAATAGTAGGGTAGAACGACTTAAAGAACGAGCAGTGCATACCATTCCTCAAACCATTTTGAATGCTGACAATGGATCCAAGTTGCACTACTAGGAGGGAAGAATGGGGAGGCGAACGGTTTAGGTAGGCCATTCGCCAAACCATTTCACTTTAGTGGGAATTTAAAATTAGAAGCATATTTGAGAAGATTGGAAGGAGAAAAGACATCTAACTTACCCAGCTGACATTTCACGTCAAAATCTATCCCCCAAACCTCCAGGAAAACCTTCCTAGAACCTCTCCAAAACCTAAAGGAAACGATCTTTAAGCTTCTAAACACAAATCTAGATCCTCTCACCCTTGGAATCCTCATACC
>CANYCX015671277.1:0-11502 GCA_948193385.1 Breynia disticha f. nivosa
AGTTTAAAAAATTTGAGTGTCACAACATGGTTTACCAGAATCTTCCTTGGGCTCTCTAGACCTTGGAAGACGTTCTAAAATTCTCCTAGCTTACTACACACTCAACCATGTCCAGAATTTTCTAAGTCTTGGCTTCCTCTACAAGTTTTGACTATGTAAATATCTAGATACTTTCCTAGAATACTCTACAAAAATGCTGAATGTACTTGGGGAAACTCTATGAAAAGCTGCCAACACTACAATTGTAAATACTCTTAGCACTTGTGCAATAGAAAGCTTATATTTAGACTCTAATTTCCTTAGTGTTTGCATTAAGCACTCATCTAGGCTTACTTAGTACAACTCAAAGAATTGAGTGGTCTAAGTGTTGTGATATTTGGCTTGACAAAAATTCTAAGTATGTGACAGGTGGTATTAGAGCAACATTCAATCCTAGGAACTTGTTCAATCGAATCATATGGAAAGTGAGGAAGCTCATGTTTTTGTCCTTAAGGAGGAGCAACCAATGGAACAAGAACACAGCCGTGAGGAATAATGTTCTTTAGCAAAATGCAGGAAGTCCAAAGCTACCACAAGAGACATAGTGGAGTCTCGTCTTGCAAGCCTTGAGTCCAATGTTTCCAATCTTACCATATCCTTTTCGTGAAGTTTTAGATCAAGTAGACAAGTTGATCCATAAAAGTGGGGAAGTTACTCAGGCTGCCAAGGCGATGATTCAAAACCTTGGTGGTGCCCTTCGGGAAGAACTACACTCCCTAGCTCAAGAGATTGATGATGTGTAAAAATCCATCCATGTTGAAGTAAGAATATTTGCAAAGAGTTGAACTCTCTTTGTTAAGGAAGATCTGCCTTGACTAGCACGACAACTACTACGACTTCATATCAAAGACTGAAAGTTCCTGAGCTCGAAATGTTCAATGTTGTGCTCAATGCCACCATGGTAGAGAATTTTCTCTTTGGCCTCGAATAATATTTTGAAGCCATGGGTGTTGTTGACAATGGCACAAAAATCAACAATGTAATGCCATAAAAAATACAGGTTTAAAATTAATAGAAATGTAAAAACAGTGGTTGGGAACGGCCTGGGGAACGACCTTGTTAAACTATTCCTTAAACCATTTCCACTGTAGGCAGAGCTTAATCTTACGCTGAGTAAAGGCAGAAAGGTTACCCAAACGGTTTGGGTAAACTATTTGGTAGACTATTTCGACCTTGCAGGAATTTAAAAACAAACATATATTTGAGAGAAAGGAAAGAGGGAAAAGTTATATCTCAACCCTAGCAGACACTTACTCGTGAGAACCTTTCTTAAATCTTAAGAAAATATTTTCCAAGCCTTCCCAAACATAAATCTTTATCCCTCACACTTAGATTTTCATTGATTCTACGAAGGAACAATGATTTATATTAATCCTAGGGTTTGAGACAACTTGAAGCAGGGTAAATCTCTAAACCTAGATGAAATTTATGAGTATTAGAGTGAGATTAGTGCGGGTTATATGGGTTTTTATGGAAGATCCTAAAGGTGTGAATATTTAGCTTGATATTGTGATTTTTATGAGAGATTTTTGATTTTAGGGTTTGGGTAATTTGGGAATTTTTGAGGAATAAGAGTAAGAATGTGAAATCGAGGGTAGATATATATTTAATGAGAGAAATGTGATTTGATTTATGTAGGAAGTAGTGTTTGGTACCCGGAGCAGAGTTGAACTGAGAGCCGACTTCGCGGATTTTGAGTTAAGTACATCAAATCACACTTACCTTAGTATGTCTTGCATCTGTATGGTTAAGCATACTTGATTTAATGTGCATGGTTATAAATGTGTAAAGTGTTGATATATACGAATGATAATGGTTGTGAGTATGCATTTTGTATTAAATGGTATATGTACAAGTGTGTAAATTTTTGGTGTTTGTGGTGGATGCAATTGTATTATATGTACTATGAATTTGAATTGAAAATAACGAATTGAGTTATAGTAAATTTGAAGGTATGATGAGTGAAATGCCTTAAGTGTGATGTATTGTTAAAGATGCTTGTTATGTGGGATTGAACAAATGTGTTATCTTCCTTAGAATGATGCATGTAGCATAATTGATATGAAAATGAGTATAACATCATCTGTGGTATGATGACATGGCATGAGCATGGTGTGGCATATTCATTGTGAGAAAGGATAAAAAGGGAGTTGCCCAATCTCTGTGAAAGAGTGAGAGCTTTAAGATATTGATGAAAGAAGAGTTGCTTGAATGAATAAAAGAGCAAGAGCTCTATGAAAAAATTATAAAAAAGGGGAGTTTTCCAAAATTGAGGAGAGAGAGATCTCTCAAAATAAATGAATAGAGATCGAGAGCTCTCTGGCCAAAAATATTGAGTGAACCCTTGGGCAATGTGCATATGGATTGCATAAACGTGTGCATTTAGCATTCATTACATTTAGATGATGTATGTTGCTATTTATGAAAATAGGGACACTGGTGTAATCGTATGTAGTGAATGTCAGATAATGAGCTTAAAATGATGCTTTATGGTTAATAGCTGTGGACATGTGTTGTATGACATTTGCATTGTTGTGAATTGTGTTAATTTGCTGGTTTCACCTGGAAGCAGGAGAGAACGGTCTAGGAAACGGTTAATGCAAACCGTTTCCATAATCGTTCCACTTCCAGAGAATTTTAAGAAGGGTAGAACGAGCTCCAGAATGGCTTCCCAAAACTGTTCCCAAAATTGTTCCACTTTCAGAGAATGTTGGGAAGGACAGAATGGGCTCTACAACGGTTTGTTCAAACCCTTCTCAAGACTGTTCCACTTCTAATGAATTTTAGAAGGTCAAAATTGGTTCGGGAACAGTTTGGTACAAAGTTTTTCCTAAATCGTTTTAGTTCCAGGGAAACTCAGGAAGGGAAAATGGGCTTCAAAATGGTTTACCTTAACCGTTCCCCACACTGTTTCTAACAAATAAACAGTGACAAACAAAAATCTTCAAGAAGAGGAAATGAAAGAATAACTAACTTAGTACTTGGAAGTTAGGACCAAAGTAAGAATGATAATTCCTTACCTTGGATAATGAACTAATGTTTATTTGAAGTAGATAATGATGGGATAAATTCCTGAATCCGTAGTAGATAAACCATCTAATGCACTTTACTAACGAGTACTTATGCATTAACTACCTTGGTATGTGTTGTAGATGTACTTATTGGATATTTAGTTACTCACGATGTGTTTGTGCTTGTGATGAATGTGCATAGCGACAATAGTGTGTGGTGGGACTTCTAGCAGTGCAATACTGTTCATGAGGTCGATGCTCTTAGCTTTTGGATTATGTAATTTTTTTGTAAATCTAAACAAACACTAGCATAGATAGAGGATTTATGCTAGTTTAAAATCATTTCCATAGCTTCCACGCATTTATAGCTCGGTCTTGTATGTGGCCCAACTTTGGCCGGGTTTTAAGTAATGCATGTTTATTCCTCTTTCTTATTTTCTTGCTTTGTTAATCTATTTTATTTAAAAAAGTTGCCAAAATTGGATAACTATTCGAAAATGAGCATTTTAAATTTGGGCGCGACATTTAGTGGTATCAGACCAGGGATTAGATTCCCTGCAGACTGTGCCAAAATTGTTTTCATTGGCATCATACTTTTGGAAAACTAAAGGTTTTGAAACTTTGATTTCAATAAGATGAAGCCGATTGACAATGTATCATACCAGACCGCAGAGTCCTACGAGTCTGTACAGGGGCAGAGATCAGCCACAGGACACGGAGCACTGCCTGCATAGGGTGCTACGCCACCATTTGATCTTGTGTACGCCCAGTTTTTTGAGATGATAAAGTAGATGATGGGCAGGCAGGGTGCTCGACAGGGTGAGGGTATCAATATTGATAAGAATTTTGGAGAAGTACACAAGCAAGGCGTGAAATCATTTGAGGGTACTATTGACTCAATTGAGGTGGAGGACTAGCTCTGGTACAATGAGAGGATCCTTAACCGGATAAGGTGCACATTAGAATAGAAGCTGAGGTATATTACCTCATTGTTGGAGAAAGGAGCTTGGGACTGGTGGGAAGCGGTCCCCGAGAGTCAAAATGATCCTCCCACACTGACTTGGGGTAATTTCCAGAGGGAGTTCACCGATAAATACACCCCTCCTCTTTATCATAGTAGAAAGAAGAGAAATTTTTTAGAGCTGAAGTAGAAGGAGTTGATAGTTACTGAGTTTGAGGCTCAGTTCACCAGACTTTCCCAATATGCACCCGAGGAGGTTGCGATCGATCAATAGCAGAGAGACCGCTTTGAGAGAGGGTTGCAGCTTAATATCTGCACTCATATTGCCATGAAGAAGCCCACTTATTAGATGCACTTGGAGACTACTTTGAGGGCCGAGGAGCTGTTGATTGAGGAAGGTAGACATGAGGGGAAAAATCAGAAGGTTTTGGGTGGTTCCAGTTCCACTAGTGGTCATAAGAAGACTATTTTAGGCCACCTAAGAGTTTGACAAGGAGCTGCAGCTAGGGGAGAGCAGGCTCTAGGAGTAGGAGATATGAAGCTCATATTTAAAATCCTGTTTTTCTTGATAATCAATATAATTTAAGAAATGATATGAAATCAAATCTAAAACAGAACAGAGGAGAGAGAAAATATATATACACGCTCTTTATACAAACTCGGCCCAAACTGTTTTCATTTCAAATATCAAACATAAACTGAAGCAAATAGTTTGAAAAACATTGAAACTCAAATCCTGCGTGTATATACAGAAATGTACTGTATGTACAAAGCAAAATCTCAAAAATGAACTCTAGAGCTCGATCTCTAACGTAAGCTCTGACGTAAGCTCTGGAAACATTGTTCGGTTTATAATTTTTTCAAGCAGACAGCACACTACACGTGGTGGAAGGTGTAGCACGCGTGGTCGGTACGAGGGCGCGTTCTCGACTGTCCACCGCTTGTACTCCACTTGTTCAGCATTTCTCTGATTTTCTTCATTTATTTCGTGTCAACCTTATATCAACCTTTAATCAACCTTTATATTTTGATGTTTAAACATTTATTTTTCTTAATTTTAAGACAAAAAATTCTTAGGATGTTACAATTGGTTATTCTTCCAAACCTCCTACCTTCGAACGCCAGTGGTAGAGTAGATCAGGGGTAGTGTAGAGTCATTGAGGTATGTGGTAGCAGTGTCGATGCCATCTGAAGGCGTACTTATGATGAGAAATGTGTTGAGGAATTGCGAGTTGAAGATTGGTGAGCTAAATTATGTAACTGATTTGATAGTTTTGAGGATGGCAGTGTTCAGAGTTACTTTGGGTATGGACTGGTTGTCCAGAAATAAAGTTATGGTTGATTTCTACGTGAAGGTGGTGGCGGTAGAAGTTGATGCTGAGAGGAAAGTGTTACTACTGGGTGAGTGGAAGGCTAGTCCTTCGTGCTTGGTATCTCCAATGATGACTGCGAAATTAATAAGAGATAGGTGCGAGGCCTACTTATCGTGTGTGGGCAACGTGAGTAAGAAGAAGTTAGGGGTTAGAGATGTGGACATTGTAAGAAACTATCCAGAGGTATGAGTTATTGAGACTACCACCACTGAGAGAAGTTGACTTTGAGATTGAGACGGTACTGGGTGCAGTATCAGTGTCAATAGTGTCGTATAGAATGACAGCAGTGTAGTTACAAGAACTGAAGAGACAGTTGGAGGAACTCTTTGAGAAGGGATTTATCTGACCGAGTGTGTCACCGGTATTATTTGTTAAGAAGAAGGATGGGAGTCTATAGTTGTGTAAAGACTATCGACAGCTGAATAAGATGACGTTGAAGAACAAGTATGCCTTGCCAAGGATCAATGATTTAATTGATCAGTTGAGGGGAGGACACTGTTCTCTAAGATTGACTTAAGATCACATTACTGGCAGTTGCGAGTGGAAGAGAGCTCCATTCTTAAGACCGCATTTAGGACTCGATACGACGACGTTGAATTTATGGTAATGCCTTTGGGGTTGACTAACATGTCGTTAGCCTTTATGACTTTAATAAAAACGATCTTCTAGCCATACCTGGACCAGCTTGTAGTAGTTTGCATTGATGATATGTTGGTATATTCAAAGGACAAGAAGGAGCACGAGCGGCATCTCCAGAAGGTACTAAATATACTAAAGGAAAAACAGTTGTATGGTAAGTTTGACAAGTGTGAGTTCTGGATGAAGGAAGTGGTGTTCCTTGGACACGTGATTTTAGTTGAGGGTATGATACCTAATCCGAGTAAGATAAAAGTAGTTCAGAAGTGGGAGGCTTCGAGTAATATGATCGGGGTATATAGTTTCTTGTGTTTGGCAGGATATTACAGGAGATTTATAGCGGATTTCTCCAAGTTGGCGAGGTCGATGACTGGGCTCCTAAAGAAGAACACCCAGTTCATTTGGAATGAATGTTATCAAGAGATTTTTCAGGAATTGAAGAAGAGGTTAGTGGAGGCTCCAGTACTGTATTGTCGACTAATAGAGGTGGTTTTGTGGTTCATACAAATGCTTCTAAAGTGGGATTGGGGGTGTACTTAAGAAAATTGGGAGGGTAATTGCTTATACTTCTTAACAGTTGAGACAACAAGAGGTTAATTATCCTACCCATGATTTAGAGTTGGCCATAATCATTCACGCTTTAAAAGTGTGGAGGCATTACTTGTATGGTAAAACTTTCTAGATTTTCACCGATCACAAGAGCCTCAAATATATTACCACTCAAAGGGAGTTGAATTTAAGGCAGCGGAGATGGATTGAACTTTTGAAAGATTACGAATGCACCATTGATTACGATCCATGAAAGGCAAATTTTTTCGTCAATGTTTTGAGCTGGAAGGGTTGAGACGATAAGGACACAGTGACTTTTAGGGTAGAGTCCTTGTTTGCATTAAAGGATTTGAGGGTACAACTGGATATGGTTGAGGGAGAGATATTGGCTAACATACGGGTGAGACCCCGTATGAGAGAGTTGATTGCAGAGAGGTAGAAGGATGAAGAACACTTAATAAAGATAAAAAAGAAAGTGGAGAAAGAGAAGACGACGACACTGTATCGGTTGGATGATGACGAGATCCTATACTACAAGGGACACCTGTGTGTTCCTAAAATAGCTGAGATTAAGGAGAGGCTTATAGAGGAGGCACACTTTTCACCATACTCGGTACATCCTGGTAGCACCAAGATGTATCGAGATATGATGGATATGTACCGATAGGTTAATATGAATAGGGAAATCATAGAATTTGTAGCTCGGTGTTTGCCTTGTCAACAAATCAAAGCAGAACATCAAGCTTAAGAAGGAAAGTTAAGACCGTTAGAGATTCCAGAGTGAAAGTGGAAGAAGATTATGATGGATTTTATAGTGGGATTTTTTAGGACCTTTAGGAAGCACGGTGTTGTTTGGATAATAGTGGATTGACGACCAAATCAGCACACTTTATAGCAATTTGATAGGATGATACTTTGGAGAAGCTTGCAAGCTTAAATGTGACAGAGATTGTGAATATACACAGAGTTCCTATGTCGATTGTGTCAGATCGTGATCTAAGGTTCACTTCGAGATTCTGGAGCAGTTTATAGGATGCCACTGGCACTAGGCTGCAGTTCAGTACTGCTTTCCATCCTCTAACTAATGGGAAATCAAAGAGGATGATCCAGATGATTGAGGATATGATGAGGGCATGTGTATTGTTGTTTAGAGGCAATTGGGATGACCACTTTCCATTGATTGAGTCTTCTTAGAATAACAATTTCCACTTGAGTATTGGGATGACACCGTACGAGGCCTTGTACAGAAGGTAGTGCCAAAGTCCAACTTATTGGGATGTAGATGGTTTATGACAGATTGAGGGACCAGAGCTGGAACAACAAACCTTATAGAAAGTGAATTCAGTCAAGAGGTGTATGTAACTCAGGATCAACAGAAGAACTACATTGACCTACACCATCAGGAAGTGGAGTATAAAGTAAGAGAGAAGGTATTCCTCTGAGTTTCACTATGGAGAGGTGTGATCCAATTTGAGAGGAAAGGAAAATCGAGTTCAAGTTATGTTGGACCATATGAGACTATCGAGAAGGTGAGACCACTTGCCTACTGACTTTAGTTACCAAGAGAGTTGTCTCGACTTCACAACGTGTTCCACATATCGATGTTGAGGAGATATCGATCTGACCCGAGTCATATACTAAGAGAGCTAGAGTTAGAGAAAGTGAATGTCTTCACTCCTTGCTTTCTTACTTCAGCAAAAATTTTATAGATGTTCAGGTTTGTCTGAATTCCTGAACCTCTACCTTGATCTCATCATCTTCTGCATCATTTCCCACAATGGAGCATATGCAGGATCATACGGAGGTATAGGCATAGCAGTCTGTTCTGCTGGCTGTGTCATAGGCTGCTCTGGAGGTACTGGGGCTGAACCCTGTCCCTTAACTGAATCTCTGGACTCTGTAGTGTGATCAAGTGATACATCGTCTATTAGCTCCATCTCTGTTACAAAAATTAGAAGTTCAAAATCATTTCAGATTTTCA
The DNA here is from genome assembly GCA_948193385.1 of Breynia disticha f. nivosa. NCBI lineage: Eukaryota > Viridiplantae > Streptophyta > Magnoliopsida > Malpighiales > Phyllanthaceae > Breynia > Breynia disticha. The sequence continues at coordinate 8,551 of CANYCX015671277.1, forward strand.
AATCACACAGAAATTGAAGATCATTGGCACAATTCGCAGAGAATTTAACCTGGCTCTAATACCACTAAATGTGAGGCTCATTTTCAAAATTCAAATATCCTGATAAACAATATTCTTTTAAAGAAATTATATAAAATTAGATCTAAAAACAGAGGAGAGAGATAGAAATAAAACATATATATATGCACACACTGTGATATAAAAACCTCAGCCCAATCTGTTACATTTAAAAAAAATACCTGCAGAACCAAAATAAGTTTGAAAACGTTTCAAACTAAAAGTCGCGTGTATATACATATATGTACAACATGTACAAATGAAAATATCCAAAAATGAACTCTGGAGCCTGACCTCTGACGTAAGCTCTGGAAAAACACTGATTGTAACATCCTCAAATTTTGAGAAATAATAATAATTTAATTAGATATATGAAAATGTTATATAACTCAAAAAGGAGATGAACATCAGACAATGGAGGTAGGTTGAGCTGCTGGAAGACTATGATTGTTAGATAGAATACCATCCTGGCAAAGCTAATAAAGTGGAGACGTTTTAAGCGGGACTTACTGGTAAAGGGTGAGGTACTTATGTGTAAGATGGAGTTACTGTTTGTAATGTGGAAACTGCGATTAGAATTGGAAATGTTTGAAAAGGGATTGCTCGCAATTATATTGGTTAGACCAATACTTAGGGAGCAGATAATGGAAAAGCAAAGAGTTGTATTATGTACTGAAACTTTGTGTGCCAAATTGTCTAAAATTAAAGGAAAAGATCCATCCAAAAGCACGTTTCTTACGATATTTAGTACACCCGGGCACTATTAAATTGGATAAGACTAGAAATAGTTGTACTGGTGGTCGGGTATGAAGAAAAAGATAACAGAATTCAAGACAAGGTGTTCAAGCTGGCAGTAAATTAAGGCCGAATGTCAGATTCCAGCTGGGAAGTTTCAATCACGATGCAGTTTGGATGATTGCGGTCAGATTAATAAAAACTGCACATTTCTAAAGGTATTATATTAGAGAGGAGTTCTATGGTTTGGCAGGAGTGGAAAACAAAGTCTGAGATTTATCGAGCCTTATGAAAGGGTGAAACGGGTTGGACCTTAAGATTATCAACTTAGGTTACCCAATAAACTCTCCAGGATACATAATGTATTCCATGCTAGTATGCTGAGGCGATACAGATCAAACCCCAGTCCTGTGATCAAATAGCCAGAAGTACAAATAGTAGAGAATTTGACATATGAAGAAGAACAAGTAGAAATCCTGAATCAGATGATTCGAAAACTGCGGAGCAAGGAAATTCCATTGGTGAAGGTGAAATGTAGTTTTCATTCGCCAAAGGAAATTACTTGGGGGTTGAAATGGGAATGCGTCGTCGTTATCTTCATTTATTTCCTGGTCCAGATACTATTTTACATTTCGAGGACGAAATTTTCTTAAGGGGTAGATCTGTAACGTCCTCAAATTTCGAGAAATAATAATAATTTAATTAAATATATGAAAATGTATACAAATTTTTTGCGAATTCATTTAAATAATAAATTAGTAAAAGGGGTTGAGTCTAGATGGAAAGAGAAAATACGAAGGGTGAGTAAATCAATAAGCTTGGGGGCAAAATCGTCCTAAACCAAATCTTATATATTCTCTTAAGTCTCTCTCTCACTACCATCTCTCTCTCCCACGTTTCTCTCTCTCTTTTCCCTTCCAAAGCCAGAAAATCCTAGGAAAACGTTTCTTTGTGGAAACCTTTCCATTTGGGAGTTGTGAGGTTGATCGAGAATCGATTATCGGTAAGATTTCTTGTATGAAATTTCATAATCACGTTTTTCAATCTTAACCCTAGTTTTCGGACTTGAAATTCTTTTGATTAAGCTCTGATTTGAGCATATAATGGCTCGTTGAAAAGCTTAGTATGTGTACTAAGCATTGGTAACCATTTTTGGTGTTTATACGTGTGTTTGATGGCCAAAATTGATGATTGAACGTCGGGAGTGAATAGTGACGGGATTGGTTTTTAAACCCTAGATTCGATTTTAAGTTCCGTTGCTTTGGTAAGACTCTTCGGACTTTATTGATGCTACTTGAACCGTCAATTGGATTAGGTAGTAATTGATGTGAGAAAAAGGATTATAGATAGGAAAAATTTGTAAGGTTTTGCAGGGAAGAGTGTAGGAAATTGGTTTGATGATGGAATTGGAGGTGAAGAACATAAGAACGTACATTAAGAAATTGGTTAGGAACATTAAATGTGGTTCGTAAGGACAAGGGGAAAATAATTAAATTCGAGTAGTGAGGAAGTCATTAATGAGAGGAAGAGAAAAGATGGTTAAATGGGAACATTAATCACCTAACCTAAGAATATTGTTAAATTAGCGAGTTGCATAAGTCAAATATAAATAATTAATGTAAAATTTGTGAATTTTGTAATAGGAGGCCAAAAATCCAGAGAAGGGAGTTCTAGGCCAGAGCTTTAGGAGTTGCTTGCCAGGTAAGCAATATGAATGCAATATTCCTTGTTTGTTTGTGTTGTGTTGAAAAATGTTGATTTGACTGTGCTTACTTGATTGGTATGTCATATGAAGATTTTGTATATTCTTACGAAATTGTTGTGGAATATGCATATTATGTTGTAAATGTTGATGTGGAAAATGATTGGTGATGATATGTGATGATTTGATATCGAATGGTAGTGACTTGACTGAATTTGGAATGTATGTTGATACATGACTTGATACTTGTGAAAGAGTGAATGTATGCTCATGTTATTGAAGATGCTAATGGTTGGTGAACTCATGTGGGAAATGATATGATTTGGAAAGAACATTGAGATATGTTTTCATCATAAGAGTATCATCATGTTTCATGCATGTGAACACTTAGTGGAAAGATTAAGTATAAATGGTAGCTCTTTGTGAGCAATATATTTGAGGGAGTGGTTATGGCTCAA
>CANYCX015672691.1:0-28175 GCA_948193385.1 Breynia disticha f. nivosa
AATTGATCATCATAGCAAAAGCATAAACTCCTTCAATAACCCATTCTGAAACTTCAAAAAACCAATTATGAAAACCTTCACGCATACCTTTGGCCAACAAACTAGAGAAATTTCATTGGGTGCATTTCCTTTCCTGCATCTGTTGATTTTTTCTTTGTTTTCTTGGAGAGTAGTCTAGATTTTTTAGAATAATGTAGATGAAGAGCGTTAGCTGTACGAGTATTGTGTACTGGCCGGTTGGTTTGTTATTTCTCAACTAACACCATTTCTTTTAGAATGTCAGTCACTATTTCATTATATAAGTAGTTACGTGGTGTAATTTCCCCATTCTACGGCCTTGGGCTGGTATTCAGCCCACTAATTGGGCCTGGAATGGGCTTATACAAGCCCATTGAGAAGATGAACAATGTTAGCTTCTCTGTATCTGAATTTTGACTGCTTTCGAATTACTGACGCTTTTACAGTCCTTTAACTTGGGATTCTCACGTTGAGAAAAAAACAATGGTTTGTCTTGTCTGAGGTGAGTTTATTTCTTCGTGTTATCTTTCTTTTATTTTTTTCCTTGAACAATTCAAACTCCATATGACCACAACAAAAGATTAATGTGCGGAGCAAAAGCTTCCAACTTTCTTGTTTATGGTTATGAAGAATTCCAGTGGTAGCAATAGGCATTTTTGTTTCAATGTTCAAGTTAATTTGGAAATTTCATGTCAGTTCTGGATTTATTTTTGGAGTCAGAATTATATGTATCAAAGATTGAAACTTTAGTTAGTGTTCAAGAGAAAGAATGGAAATGGAACTTTTTAGGGAACTTATCAGTATGTTTATAAAGATTTTGTCTTTTTATAGTAATATTTGCTTGAATTTCATTGATGAGAAGTTACTGTTATTTTAATTGTTTTTCTTTAGGTTTTTTTTTTGTTGACATACAATTGTTTTTCTTTAGGTTAAATGCATAATAACTTGTGTCATTGTTTTGTTATGTGCTGTCTGAAACATTTCTTCTCTGCAGGGTTTCATTTTGTTGCAAACCATGAAAAGGCAAATGCCATTGAATGATCATATTGATGTCATATCATCGGATTCATCCTCAGGTGGAGAGGTGGAGAATGGCCACGAAGTTGATGGTCCAAAATCTTTTAAGAATGTTCCTTCTGAAGAAATGTCAGCTGAGGGTAATTTGGATTTTCATTTGGCTGTTGTTAATTTCTTCGACATTACTGCCGCGCAACAAGCTCTTGATTCTTGATTCTTTTTTCATTAACTGTGTAGATATGCATCTGCAATCTGCATGACTCGGTAGTTTTATTCGTTTTGATGGTTCACTGTTTCTAAGTATCACTGCATAACATTTCTTATCAGGTATGCTGCTGAGAAGTGCAGAAATATATCAAGATTACATGAACAATATTGCCATTCCTACACATCGTGGATCGGTGATTCCATGCACATCTTGGGCAGGGTTAGCCTCGTCTCTTAAGAAAGTATATTGCCAGCCTCTGCATTACCTCACCAATATTCTCCTGAAACAGTGGGATCAAATGAGAGTTGGCAGTGACGATGAACACAAACCCTTGGATGCCATTGTGCACCCTGTTAAAGCTGAAACTGCTATCTGGCTTATCGAGGAAGTTCATAGGCGTACCGCCTCTCACCATCATATTGCCAAGCTCTGGATGAGCGATAGTAATCGTTTTGCCTCATTGGACTCTGTTTTCATATAATTGGGTGCTTTGGAGCTCATGTTGCAGTTAAAGAAACCTTTCTGAATATCAGTTGTTTCACTTTCGTGTTTACTTTTAGGAGTATTAGGCAAGAAATTGGGTAGCTGGTTTTGTGCATTCAAGCAGGGGTGACAATTTGGGTTAGTAGGTCGTAATCGTGTCAGTTATTTTTTCTATCAAATATTATTATTCATGACATAAACGTTACAAAAATTGAATTTGTGTCGTTCATGTCGTGTTTACTCGCGTATTCATTAATCGTGTTGTCAAGTTAGAAATCATTAGAAATAATTAATCTCACTTTTTATGACATTTTGTATTTCGAAAGATACGTGATAGCACTATCCTTTGTCTTTACATGTAACCTATTAATAAAAGAATGATTAGTTTATCTGACCTAAATGATGCAGAAGACTGATTGATTTAGAAATTTTTAAGCGAGAAGGAAATAATTTAGTTAAAAATAGTGTAAAAAAATAACAGGAAAGTATGAATTACAAGAGTATACACGACATAGGGACGACTGCTCTCTCGTTTCTCTTTGTTTCCGTCTATGGCACAAGTATTGTGAAAATGGAATTGGAAAATACAAATCCGAACAAAAAGTTCAATTCCTATCTTCATTTACCAATAATCATTACAAGAACAGGAACCATGCTGAAAAAAGTGGAATCGGTTGTTATCTCTAACAATGATTTCACGGCCGTAAATCTCTGATACTAGCTTGGCAAATTCATGGCAGTCAGAACAAATTCGGAGATTCTTGGCAATGCGAATTGGCATTCCTTGGCTCGTTCCAATGAGTCCAAATGCAATTGCTTTTTTCTCACTGTGACGACTCAGCAAATATTCTTTCTCTTGTTCATCAACGTCCAGCAAAACATTTGCAAGATCAGGAGTATGGCCAGCATCCCTGAGTCTGCGATTCATTTCTTCCAACATCAGTTCAATCTGTGCCGTTTCCGGTTGCCGATCATCCGCACATGTGAATTCATAAATCTTTCCATTGATTTCTACTGAGCTTGAACCAGGCACTTTCTGGATTCCTTGCTCTTTTAGTTGCAGCCGAACATTAGCAACATTACTCCATTTTCCTGCAGATGCATATATGTTTGAGAGAAGCACAAGGCTCCCTGTCCTCCTCGGGTCTAATTCAGTTATTCTTTCTGCTGCATATGCTGCAATGTCGACATTTTTGTGCATCCTACAAGCTGCTAAAAGAGAACTCCAAATCACTTCATTTGGTTCCATTGGCATTCCTTTTATGAGCTCAAGAGCTTCATTTAATAAGCCAGCTCGGCCTAACAGATCAACCATGCACCCATAATGTACTACTTGAGGGGTTATACCATAGATATCCTTCATTGAGTTGAAAAAGTCCCAACCTTGTTTCACTAAACCACAGTGACTTAATGCTGTCAACAATCCCACAAATACTACTCCATCTGGTTTAGTACCTTCCGAGAGCATCTCATTGAAAAGCTCAATAGCTCTTTCTCCATTTCCTCCAAGAGCCATCGCTCCGATTGCGGCAGTCCACGCCGACACATCTCTTTTCACCATCTTATTGAAAACATGGAGAGCATTCTGTGTGTCACCACACCTTGCATACATATCAGTCAATGCTGTACTAAGCTTCATATCACAGGGTATTTCATTCTTCCTTATGTAAGCATGTAACCACTTCGCGATGTCCAGAGCTCCTAGATAGCCACACGCAGATGCAACAGCCACCATTGTCACTCTATCTGCTTTCATCCCTTCATCTTGCATTACTCGGAAAAGGTTAATTGCTTCCTTAAACTTGCTCTCTTGCACTAAAGCTCCAATCATTGTGTTCCAAGATACAAGGTCACTATTTGGCATCTCTCTAAAAATTCCCCATGCTGACTCTACATCACCATTTCTGATGAATCCTGCAATAACTGAATTCCATGATACTGTGGTCTTGTTCGGCATGCAATCGAAGATTCTACACGCCACATCTTGTTTTCCAAACTTCATGTACATGTCAATCATAGCATTACAAATATTATCCCAACTCTCTAATCCATGTCTTACAACATAACCATGACAACACTTTCCATAAATGATGTCACCAAGTTGTGAACATGCTGAAATTGCGGATAACATCGTGACCTTGTCAGGTCGGAGACCATGCTGCAGCAGCTCATCCAATAAATCAAGTGCCTCTTGTGGCAACCCATGTCGCGCAAAATTTGACATCATCGTATTAAACAAGACCAAATTTTTCTCTTCGCATTCATCAAAAAGCTCCTTTGCCTTGTCAATAGCTCCACATTTCATATACATATCAACAAGCGCATTCACCATAAGTGTATTAACCTCAACACCAAACTCATCTACGTAGCCAAGCACTTTCTCGCCCAACTCAATGTCCTGCAACTTGGCAACAGCAGAAATCACAGAAACCATCGTAACCGAATTAGGTTTAATGCCTGAATCAACCATGTCAAAGAACAAAGAAACAGCCTTTTCTGGAAAGTCCCTATTAATATAACCACCAATTAAACTAGTCCACGACACAACATTTCTCTCAGACATTTTATCAAACACTTTTCTCATTAACTCAATTTCCCCACACTCACCAAAAAAATGAATCAAAGAATTCTGCACAAATATATCACAATCAAAACCCATTTTACAAATCACTCCATGAATCTGAAACCCTTCACTAACTGCATTACCCTTCGCACAACCACTTAACACAAAAGGGAAAGTAAACTTATCAGGAAAGACAGCATGGCACAACATTGTGTAAAAAAGCATTACAGCTTTATCACTAAGTCCATTCGAAGAATAACTTCTGATTAAAGAATTGAACAAGTAACAAGTATCACTATTTGTTCCATTATCTTCTATAAATAGTTCTAAAGCTTTGTGTGCATATTTTAAGCTACCAAAAGAGCTAATTTCAGTGCACGAAGTGATTAACTCTTTTATGAAAGAAGGGTTTTGATTGAAACCCATTTTTGTGATTTGGGCATGTAGTTGTTTCACTTCTGTAAATGTTTTACAGTTAGTGAAAAACCCAGTAGGAAAGGTACGGTCTTTCGTAATGGGTTTTAGCTCAGTGCGTTTAATTGGAGTTGCAGATATTAGAGGGGAGAAGGGAAGTGTTGAAGTCATTTTGAGGGATTTGAATGTTGTCTCAGGAAATAGTTGAGTTCTTATATGTGTTGAAGCTGATCTGATAGATAACTATTTTTCGTTTTTCACCTGAAACTTCTGTAAAATGTTGTCTCGAGGAAGCAATTATATAAAACTAACTTTACCTTGAATATGAATCGAAGCTTTGGTGGTCTACATGATCTTTTCAAGGCTGAAAATTGACTGTTTTTAGTTAAAAAGGTTTGTGTGAATTCAAGTTCTTAACTATGCTTATCAGAATGGAGTTCAAGTGTTCAACACAAAACGAATTACATAGTTTCATTTTCGACTCTCAAATTTGGATTGAAGTTGTATTTTGATTTCAATCAACTTTTCGGCTCAATTTTAGATCCAACGTGTAAACTATCAATCAATATTGAGTCTCTTTTAGCGATTTTGACTCAAATTCGGATGAATACACGCAAATTTGAGTAACAATTCATACGTTAGGCCTAAAATTGATTCAAAAATTGATTTGGATCAATTTTAAAGGAAGATTGGGTTTCCATTCCATCAGATTCAGCTGGATTATGCCAATATGCATAATCTGAGTCTTACTAATATAGCAGCAGAAATATCAGTAAGAACAAATGGTAGTTGGCCAAACACAAGCTGTAGATTTTACGTATGTATGTTTCAACACACACTTGCCAAAAAATATGTTGCAACACACCACTCAACAAACAACATTTACGTATTTATATAAGTGTGAGACTTTCTTCTGTAATGAGTGTCTTAACTTAAAAAGTCTGTAACTTACTTTGATCTTATAGAAGGAGATGACTTGATCCTACTAAATCCAGATCAAGAAAAATGGTTCAAAACTTATATGCATAAAGATAGCTAGCTAGCAATTGAGTACCTAACTCTTTAGCTTTTAACTTCTGCAATCAAATCTTAATGGCCGACGAAACGAATCATGAAAGTGCAGTGCTGAAACCAAACTGCCTAGTATCCTAGCATCATCTTCTGTCTGATTTTTAACCTCAAATCTTCTTCTGACGGTAACTTGCCGCTGCCCTTTAGCAGTGCAGACCACCATGCTATTATCTCATCCTAAAAATGCAAAAACATGTAAGCAAACGCATTCTGTTTGTAATATGCAGCACATGAACAAATATGGAGTGAAGCATGCGTTGCTTCCATTGCAGATTCACCATGAGCATTTAAAAAAGAGGTCATACTCATAACAGAGTTAAATTTTTACCTCGAGGAACTCATGGTTGGATATGTATTGGCTCTCAACTAAACATTTGATTCCACCTACACTCACTGGTATCGGATTTTTGAACTTTGGTGGTGGACCTTCTCCCTTTTCCCCTGTTTGTTCAGCCAAGAACCGAAAGCATTGTTAGAAAAGAAGGAAGAAATATGTATGTAACAAATGGAAATCATAAATAAGGTTATTTATAAGGCTTATTATAACAGAAGCAATACCAATTATGCAGGCAACATAGTATCCAGTTCCACCTAATCCTTCTTCCCATTTGCCAAGACGCAAGCGCAAGAAAAAACCATCAAGGTGTGAGAGCGGAGACTTCGAATTCATCCATCTGATGCCATGGAAGAAATGTCAATAACGGAATCATTATTTTAAGGACTAGCTAGATTTTCAACAAAAATGTAAGACCGTCATAAATCTCATAGTATACTCACTTGAGCATAGCAGTTCGAGAAAAACGAAGTTGCTTTATGGCATCAAAGATTCCTTTTGGCACATCTGAAAATTTTCTGTTCAAGAAATTGATCGAAGGTGTGACCTGATGCTGTTTGAACTTGCTTCCTTTAGAATCTGAAGCAATATCTTTGTCAAACAGTTTTATGTTGAATCTGGATCTTTCAGGAGGAAAGGTTTCAGTGAATTTCAAATTTAAATTACGATCCTTCTCTGTTCCTTTTCCATTGCCGTCATGTAATGTAGGTCCAACAGCAACTGGAAATTGGCTCTCCCCACCATCTGATGACACTGGAGCAACATTTCTTGCATCAAGCTGTCTTCTGTTGGGACAGCTTTCATTGATCAGAGAAGTACTGCAGACTGCCTGATGTCTCGGAGGAACATTAGGACATTGAACAGCCCAGTGATTGAGCTGCAAGCATCTAATGCAAAGACGGGGAAAATCTTCGACTTTGTCGTATGAACTGAGATTCCTCAAGAGATTTTCAAGCTCAGAATCTGTCACATCAGCACAATCTTGCAAACGATGACCTTTCATGCCACAAAAGAAACATGTCACAGAATGAGCTGCAGGGTCTGTTGCATCAGATGGCACGATGTGTTTGAGGGCATCCAATCTTTTTGCAAAGATGGAAGCCATGGCCTCTGAATTTTTGAATCTTGGTGAAGGAAATTTGGAGTTCAGTTTACATAAGGACTTCTCCTCGAGGTGACCTTTGCTTGTATAGAATCCAAAGGAAGAGTCAATAGCAGGGGTACAATTCTGGACAGATTTTCTTTCAGGGAAGTCTCTGGTCTCTGAACCTTCATGGTCATCAGAATCAAGATAACGCTGCAACGGTGAATGAAGCCTCATTACATCTCTACTGGCGAAATCAGCAGCATCACCAGGATATTTGCAGCCAGAAATTTGCAGATCCCCAGAAGCTTTTGTAGTGAACCTGGTAATCCACGAACTTTTGAGGAAGCCACTTATATGATTGGTCATCCCAGAAGAAGGAAGTTCAGAGATCAAGTTTGCATCATCAGATATCTTGAGTTTACAAGCAGAACTGAGGCTAGCTCCACCTTTCACCTTATCAGTTTCCAAATGGCACAAGGATTTTTTCCCTGGAGTAGCATTAAGGTCACATATCTTATTACGAAGCTCGGGTTCTTTAGATTCCTCAATTTCATAATTAGAATTAAGACTACTATTAACTTGCGTATTGATCCTGGGACAGTATAAGGACTGGAAAATGGACTGAAACCCCATCGTTCTGCACCCATACTCTTGGTTTCTGTTGCTCATAATAACTGCTTGATCATGACTGTCCTGTCCTGGCACATGACTAGGATTTGCAAGAGTAAAGGCAAGAGACGGCGCTTGATCTTCATTTGATTTCAAGAACCCCTTCATCATGTTTGAGATCAAATTCATGAATGAGCTATCTTTCTTAGCAAACAATGAGAAATCAGGACTATTATCTTGGAAATGCCTTTTAACTCTTTTACTTTCCACAACAAACTCTTGATCAGCATTCCATCTCTTCTTCCCTGTCAGAAATTGCCCCGCAGAGTTGCAGCTTTCAGCACTCCCATGACTGCCATCTTCATCATTCCGAATTTTTCCACTAATATTTCCATCAGATAAAGCCTTAGCCTTGCCTTTTATCTTATACCTTTGGCTTTCACTGTTCGTGGGAGACAATTTAGATACAAACACGTAGTCATCACGAAGTCTTTCATCATTCCGTGGAGAATTTTCAACTTCGTAAGCAGATATAGACGCCGCGGCCTTATTAGTCAGATCGCAAACATTTTCAGTGAGAATTGTCCTCACATCATTCTCTGCAGTTGACTCAGGCTTTTCCATCGGATATGCACCACTGGGACAAGAATCCACCATCTTTTCTAAACCTCTTTCTGCAGATGAAGGTGACTCTTTATTCCCTCTTTTTGAACATGTTGCATTCTGATTTTTAGTATAGTGACTACTTCCTTCTTCAACAGTGTTACCTTTAGAAGCCAAAACATCTTCCATTCCTAATGTGAGATTTACATCTGGTTTCCCACAAGTTGAACTGGAACTTGGATCTTCTTGTGCCATTTCCAGTTTTGGCTCATGTACTGCAATCAACATAGAACAAGAATATTAGTTCAAATCGGCTGAAATGTCTTTCACTCTGAGATGGATTATTCTAGAAAGAAATCAAGGAATTTAAATGGAACTGCAGAAATTACATACCTCGAAAACTCGTCTCCGGTGTTTCAGACATTGTAAGATTAGCAGTTCTATGCATAGCTTCCTTTTCATTACTAATTAAATCCTTGTTATCTTGAAGAAGATTTATACCCTCTGCTGCCTTTCTCTCCTCCATTTCACTTGGAACAAACTTGGTCATTTTCTCTTTGCTTGAACCGTCACCATTTCCACTGAATGATCTCACCTGCGCCATATGTTTTTCTACAGATACAGGTTTGTCGGTTCGTGATCTACTAATCACATTGCTTGGTCCTGCCCCCCAAACAAAAGAGGACTTTTTCTCAGAGAAGCTACCGTCAGCGCATTTAAGACTTAATCCTTTCTGTGGAGACCAAACTAACTCAGAGAGGGGGTCAGTGGCCACAAATGTCATGTCTAAGGTAGAACCTGCATTTGCACCTACACCACTACTAAATAAACTCTGGATATACTGATCGCGATTAGGATAACTCGGAGCAGGTCCTAAATCAGTCACTGGTTCGATGCTCACATCATCTTCGTTCATCTTTCTTATATGGCTTCTTCATTGCGCAATTCTGAAATTACAGTGAATCCAGGTCATAGCATGAAGCTTTTACAAGAAAATGCGCACGAGATAAGAACACAAAACAGCTAGTCCTCTCATCAGAAGACAATTCAGTTGCATCATTGACCATAAATCATCCTTCTTGAAACATAAATAACATTCATAACAAAAAAATACTTATTAAATATACATCAGAAACATGCAAACTATAATCACAAGAACAGAAACAAATTGAGGGTTACTGTAGAAAAACACAATCAGTAACGCCGAAGAAGCAGAAAAAAGGAAATTTGAGAAATACCCATCACAGTAAACAAGGATTTAATGAAGAACATATTACCATTTAACTATGAAGCTCCAGAAAGAAACAATCATGTCGGTGGTTAAAAATAACAACAGTTTCGATCATTACAAGAACCTTAAAGACTTACAGCTAATTATGCTATAGGTATGTGCACCGAAAAGGAGAGAAACTGGCACAAGAGTTATAGAGAGAGGGAGAGAGAGAGAGTGTGTTTGAGTGCGAGGCATGCATACTGTTACATGAAGAAGCAGAGTTGAGAGAAAGCATAGATTCTGTGGTATGAGGTTGTAAGAAAGCCACGTGGTTTCCGTACATGCCAATAGAACATTAAAGTGAAGCTACTTGCAGTAGTTTAGACTCTTAATTATCAGTTCATCATTTGCATGATCTTGAAGATGATTACTGATTTGTTTAGTGGTGAAAATATAGCTGTCAAAACGTGTTTCGCGTCGTGTCTCTGTTGACACGATTACACACGACACGATTATTAAACATCATTTTTAAACAAGGATACGACCCGTTTATTAATCGTGTCGACATGACATGATACGACATATTTAACACAAATTTTTCAATTAAGCTGCAAATTGAATCAATCGTTCCATTTAATTCTCTTTCTCTCGTCAAACAATGCACACAATTACAGATTGATTTTAAGTATACATAAGAGGTTGTAAGAATACAGAAGAAATTAAAGTTTGGCTCTGAACATTTGTTTTCCTTCTTTCCATCTCCAAAATATCTATTCTGAAAAGCAAGAAGTAGCTCCTGCTTTACCACTCCACTTGAAACCTCCATGTTCAGCAGCTCCTGCTTCCCTTCACAAAGCCACTCACAAGCATGCATCCAAAAACAACTTACTTAATGCAAAACAACCCCTAATAGTGGTAATGAGACCTTGGAGATGCAGTTGTGAAATTGTGTTGTCGGCTGGGAAGGTTGAGGATGAACATGATAGGTGGTGCGGTTGGAGCTTGGAAAGTTGAGGGTGAGAGTACGAGGTGGTCCTATTGTGAAGATTGAGGGTGTGCAGCTGTGAGCAAGATTGAGGGTGTGTCGATACGATTATGACACGAACACGTTTATACTAAACTCAAACCCTCCTAAGAACGTGTCGTGTCGTGTAAAAAATTAACAGCTCCAGGTGAAAATCAGGGGAGACAAGACGCGATAAAAAGACAATATTATAGAAAAAAATACAAAATATAAAGACCGAGACTATAGAAATAAGGACGAGAAGAGGATTGATGGTCGTTTTTCGCCATTTTGTTTTCGTATCAGATTATTAGATAGTATGTTAGTGAGGATTTGAGGGGAAAATAGAAAGGGGGAATCTACCAAATAAAGCAATGCAAAATATACCAAGGTAGGTGGATGACGTCATTTAGGCAAGTGAGAGCAATACAATTGGAATATACTTTTTTGTCGACTAGTATCTTACAGGTAACTTTTGTGTGGAGGGGAAAAGTAGAGGAAAAAAATGGACCATTTTATTTAATTTATATTATTAAAATAATACAAATTTAAGATAAAATTACTTTAAAATAACTATTAAATGAGTAAACGTGACATCCAGGTCTTTTCCAACTACTTTTGACATATAAAAACTGCTTTAATTTTGTTTTTTAGTAAACCAAGCCACTTAACCTAATTGTTAGACCAAACTAAATCAACTGATTTGGATTGGTTAATCGGTTTGTTTGGTTAGTTTAGTTTAAACAATTCAGATTTCCAACTTGAGTTATCATGTATTTGTGTATGTTGTAGTTCACTCCTTTAATGTGTAGGTCTTAACATAATAATACCAACTATTACGTTATGGACCATTTTGAACATCATCCAAGTAAAATTTATACTCTGTTTTTAATAATTGTTTTGTTTGTAACATTGATTTGTCTCAAAATATTTATCACTTTATAAAATTAAGAATTTTTTTCTTAAAGTTTCCATATTGCCCTCAAAATTTAGTTTTGACATTGCAATAAATGATAATACTAATTTACACAATTTCAATATTAAAAAATTTATTAGTCAATTTATCTACATTTTAATCAATCTTAAATTGCGTAAAAATAACAAATACGACAGTTATGGAAAAATTTTGAAGGCAAGTCCACCAAAATGTTGATAAGCTAAAATAATTAAGTGGGTAGGCCTAAGTTGAAGGCAAATTCCCTATTATTGTCATACGATAGGATATCAAAAGGTAAGGACAAAGAAACCTATGTATCATATACAGTGGTTAATGGCTGATGGTTGGTCTCTATCTTTGAATTTGCTGGACTACAAATATTAAATGTTCAACGGATAAGACAAGAAAAGAATAAATATGATGGTGTTTTCTACTATTTGATGGCGTTGATTTAAAATGTCTTCAAACAGCCCAACATGCAAAAACATAACAGAAACAGACATCTTAACTTGTTTCTAGACCTCCACCACACAAATGAATTACACTGAAACTCGTGAAACTATGATAAGATCTCATATTAGACAAATAAAGTGAGTGTAGTATATATGTAGTTGAAATTTCCCACCCCTCAAGCTAGCTTTTGGATGTGATTCTCCGCAAAAGGTGCAAGTGCTCAATCCACATTGCGTCAAGTGCTCGCCATGTGAATGTGGTAGCTAGCTTTCGGGACGTGTTATAAAACAGTATAACTAATACAAATAGTGATGATAATGAAAATTAATGATGTAACCATAATTTTGGTCACTGAAAAATGATACCTCGATATGCTGATAGTAAAACCCTTGAAAACAGACACTAAAGGATCCGCCGAGGAAAAATGTTCACCTCCTTGCAATTCGTTGCCCTGCTCCGAGTAATAGAGCCTTCCCGATTGCTCCTGAATGAAGTCCACAAACTAAAGCTACTGTTCCGCCTACGACAATCCATTTCCAATCAAGTCCATGATCTTTCTGTCCTCTAATGTTGATAGATCCAATTTTATCTTCTTCTTCTGTAACTGGTTCTGAAGGATCTATGCTTTCGTCGAAAGAAATTTTTGTAGTAATTCTAGCTATAAGAGCATATTTAGACAATGGCGCATCTGGTTTTCGAGCATTCTGATAAGCTCTAAAGCCAGCGTGCAATTTTTTGACAGTTCCCCACATCCCATGACGAACTCCCAACTTCGCCACATCTTTGGGGATTCCCATGTCCTCATAGTGCAGAAGAGTCACCTCACATGCTGACATCTGCCCATCCTTTTTACGTGATTCCACTGATCATTAAGAAAATAAACAAGCCCTCCCATAATCAGTAAACTAAACACCATTGATGATGTTGCGAAACAAAAATCATCAAAACAGCTACTCACCAGCCCTAATAACCCAACTTGAGAAATAAAGCTCTACCCGTCTTGGCTTGTCACGTTTAGGCAGACTTGGATATGGAACCCCCTGCAGAGTTTCATCGCAGAATAGCACTCATCATCCTCAAGTTCACACAATATATATGCTAAATTGAAGCTTGCAGAGTCTCTAATACATTGGAATTACATGATTTTTATAGAGAACAGAAATTTTGAAATCATAAGCAAGTAATAGGAAAAAAAAGAACTAGAGATAGAATTAGAAATTTTATTTGGCAATCCCCATTTCGTCAGTGGGCATTCACAACCTGCTATCATCTTAATAGCATTAACCTTGAAGAACCAACAAAATTCTAATACCCCTAACGAAAACCTATATGATGCTAAAACAGAGGAAACCAGACAAAAGCAAAAAATAATAAAGAATGCGAGCAATGGAAAAACCACCACCAGTACCTTGGTAACACAATAGTATGTCTTCCCGGCCTCCCAAATTCTCCGGCCAATAATATATTCTCGATCACTGCAGAAAAAAGGGAACTGCAAGTGCAAAGTAGAAAATGTACTATCACTCAATAATTAATAGTCTGTGCCTGAACAAGAAAGACACACTAAGAAGTTAAATGCATCATTCAGTTCCACGCACCTTTTTAATCCACTGACCAATCAATATTCCATTTTGATGGTTCTCCTCCAATATTTTGCAGTAAGAGAGCATTGGATCCCACTTTGTTCGAAATTCATCGTCCCAGAAGAAATCTCTGACCAACTCTGGACTTGCATCCTCAAAAACAGTTCTACTTCGAAGCATCGTCGGACCTGTCTGAAATACAAAACACAACCAGATGCCAATACATAGCATAAATGAGCTTACAAAAGAAACATCTTTCCACTACCCCAAACAAGGTGAGATATACAGAGATTGATTCTACCTGGGGATCATGACGCCAAGCTTGATATGCCATATGAGGGGTTGTTTTTTCCATGATATGTTGCCATTCCATTTGCCCATCTTTCCCTTCAAGCAAATGCAATAGGTGTTCTAAGTCATTCTCGGTCACAACGTCTTCTATATTGGAAGATCCAGCATTTCCGCTATATACATATGAAGAATACAAACAAAGTCCACATTAGTCGAATAATATATCTTCTATCACCATGAGCACGACTCAAGCCATAGATTAACAAACAGAAGAGCAGCCGAGAAAACAAAACTTCCTAACGAAATGAACCAAATAAACCTAAAAACAACTATGCATCATTACTAATTCAAATGACATTCGATTATTAGCAAATTTGTTCAACAACACCACCAATTGTTAATCAAACTTACAATGAACATTGCAAAAATCAGACAATATTTTAATCATTTTATAGATAACCAATCCGTTCACACTAACATAACAATCTTCCGCAATTCAAGAAATCAAATAAAACATGAAAAAACCAAAAAAAACAGCAAATAATTAATTAATTGCAAATATTAATAATAGCACAATTAATTAATTTAATCTTATAATAACACGATTAATTAATTTCCTTTACCTAACAACACGGCCAGCCGCCTCTGCCGGATAATCAATCGCCGACGTCGGAACGCCGCCTTCCGCCGCTGCTTTCTTACTTTTTCCATTAAAATTGGACCAAATCGTCCGACAAATCGAAAAAGCCGACAAAGCCGTAAAAGCGAGCCACAAGCGTCTAGCACCGAATCCGGGCGGCGCCGTCCACAAGAAGCGTAACTTACTCCGACAACCGAGAAAGACCAAACCGGTCCACCTAGGCCTCCAAGACCAACCGATAATGAGTCCGATCATGACCGCAAGCCATATCGGAACTGCACATAGCAAAATGTCGACGAACGTTTCCGTGACTGAAGGTTTCTTCAGAAAGTCCATCAGATCGCCGAATGTTTCGTCCATTGATTTAAATTTATTAATGATTGCGATTGGTTACATTGAGCGTGTTTTGTATTTGTTTTGCGTTTCGGAAGGAGATTTTAGAGTTTTTTTTTTTTTGACAGAAAGAGAGGAGTTGGTGGCGGTTGATTTTGAATGTACGGATGTTGACGTGGCAAAATTTGGAGCGTTGATTGGGGAGTGAAAGTGTTCGGTTTGCTGGAAGGCGATTTCGCGGGTTGCTTGTGGAAATGGATAAAATAGATTTTTGTGGTTATTTATAGCCAATCTTATCAACGGTGATCGATTGAAAAAAAGAGTACCGTGTGGTTAATTTATTGGTCGGATTAATAATTTTAATATAATATGATTAAATAAATGAATATATATAAAAATAAAATTATTTATTTTTTATAATATTAAAATTTTCCAATACTTATGATGGTCTAATTTATTGATTTTACTGATTCCATATTTATATGGAGTAGTTTTTTAAGGTTTAACTATAATATAAATTAACAAAAATTTTATATGTATAAATACGAATTTATGTATATTTTCTATTAATTTAAATTTAATATAAATTTTTAATTTAATATATGTGAATTATTATGTTATTTATTTATTGTAAAGATGAATTTTTTTAATTAATTTTTTATAACTTTAAACTAAATATTAATTTTGTGTAAATGTTATATAAATTTCACATACCCTAATAGTGAGGTGTATTTTTTAATTATAAAATAAAAGTAAAAAATATTTTATCAATTTAAACTAAGAAGAAATTATTTAAAATAACATAAATTTTATACTTTTATTAAAAAATAATTCAAATTATAAAATTTATCATGATACATCATAAACTCCTAATATTGTATCAAATGTGATATTCTGTTAATTATTTGCTAAATATGGATGTTAAACTATGATGTGTTATACTTGTTATGCTTAAGTTAATGACGTGGAGTCTACATTATAATTCATAATAATTAACATTGTGGTGAGAAATTTTGGTCTTACACTATTGACATTTGAATTAACAAAATCTCTCTTAGAACATTAATGCATTTCTTAGTAAATTATGCTTGTAATTAGATGTAATCTAATTTAATAATTTATTTATAGTTTATGGTTTAGTGAACTAAAAATAAATAATGACAATTTATTTTCTAATGTGGATTCGACGCCATCAATTTAAGAATAATTAGTGTGTCACGTCATAGTTTAACATTCATATTTAGCAAGAAGTTAAAGGAATGTCATGTTCGATATAACATTGAGTTTATAATACATCATGATAAATTTTATAATTCAGATTATTTTTTATAGAAGATATAAAATTTAGGTTATTTTAAATAATTTTTTCTTAAATTTATTATAAACTTATAACTTGATAAAAAAAACTTTTAAAATAAAAAGAGAAATTAACATTAATGTTACAAGTTAAAAATGTGAAAATAAAAACAAATGAAGGATTGTTCACAGTCAGTAACTTTATATTGGAGAAAAAGAAATGAAGGATTGTGTTTGTTATGCTCAACAAAATTTTTCTTTTAAGACTCCATTTATTTTAAAGAATTCATTTTTTTAATATTTTTTATTTTCTAACGTTTGGTACTAACGAAAAAGAAGTAAATAAAATTATAATTTAAATATCAACGAGAAAATAATAATTATTTTTAACATATTTTTTAAAAAGTATTTACATTTTTAAATATTTGAGTATGAAATACTAAAAAATATAATTTTAAAACATAAAAAATATTTTTCAAAGTAATCAATTTTTACCAAATAAACGGAGCATAAATCTTTGGTTTTTTTAAATAAAAAAATACTTTTATGCAGTGTTTTTTCATAATTTTTTGAATGCTTTTTTAAAAAATTCATATAGTCAAGTCTCTCAAAAGTGGTAAAAAGTATTTTAAAGAAGAAAAAAAAATGTTGGAATGATTTTATGGAGCATAGAGACTACTTTTTTTTGGTCATATATACTCAATGTGTCTCTCCTTCCTTTTGACTTCCTCTCTATATATCACAACCTACTTTACAACACTTCCCCATTTCGTATCCATTTCATGCAAAATGATGTCATCTTGTGATTCTCATACTCATTAATGATGTCATTCTTGTGTAGGTCTCGACCATCCATAAACGAGTTTAAAATAATAAAAAAGAGATACAATAAAGCGACGATTCGACAGAAAAATGCACAAGAGGAATATGGACGGACTTATGGGGGCCAATGCCATAAGTCCGTCCAATGCCAAAACCCTTTATAGAAAGAGATTTGGTCAGTCTTATTACTAGTGGTGTTTTCATCAATTATCATTAAATATGTTAGTTAAGAGTTATAATCATTAGTTTACTGAATGCATATCATGCTATAATATATACGAGTCTGTTCCTGAAGACAAAAAGATGAGACTATACACGTAAGCACGATAATAGAGAAACTTCACCTCTTTTGTTTCCGTGTTTGGTTAGCCTTATATTATAATAAAAAAATTTGTTGGCAAAATTGCATGGGTAAAGAAAAGCTAAGTTATGCAAAGTATTACAAAAACAGAAGGGGTAAACTACAAATTGCTTGCATTAAAAGGCAGAATGACATGAGCTATACCGCTCACACTACACACCCTTTTTAAAAAAGAAAATCTAGAATGACAAGAAAGCCAAAGATGTTATATTCATTGGAAATTTAGTAAATATAAATAATAAAATATTGCCATTCTCGCGCCATTATTTCCGTCTCTGCTTGTCATGTCCCTTCTCATAACACTACTTCCTATCTTATACTTTTTTTATGCATCGTCTTATTGACATATTTCTTTTTATATTATTTTTAATTACTCTATTTCTACATTCGGAACAAAATTTTCTTGTTTCCGAAATTTGTAGGGCGTCATAAATTCAAGCACATGGAGCTACATTTTTGTGCCGGAGGATCGACGAATCAGAGATGAAGTAATGGATGGGCTAAGAACAAGACGGCAACAAACATAGCCACGCTTGGAAGATGTAGTGAGTGACCCACATGCATTCAAAAGTTGAGAAATGGGCTAAAACTTTGGAGCTTGTTTATCATCTCTCTTTCTCTGCAAAATTCATTTGAAAGCTCAACCTTGATGGTTGAGAATATCTCCTCTGATCTCATGCAGCAACTAAAGTGAAAGTTACAATTACAAGCTTCAATATTCTTTGCTACTATCTGCAAGCAAACCCATTTTCATTTTCTCTGAATTTCAACCTCTCAAACCATGAAACAAAAAGCTTTTCTCTCTTTTGTTTTGTTTCTTTTCAGTCAGATTTTGACAGCAACACAGCCCCACCATCATAATTTCCCTCAGGTTTATGTTTTCAACGGTTTTGGTAAAGAAAACAAAAATAAAAGTAGTGCAGACTCACTAGGTTTTGGCATTTGGAACCAACCAAACCCCAACACAAGTGATCATTTGCTCCATTTTCATACCTACATTTTTCTTAACTACCAGAAATATTGAAAACATGTGGCAGATTCTGACAGATACATCTCTGTCTTGTCATTTCTAAACCATTCTTATGTATATATAAAGAAAAAAGAGATTAATTTGAAGGGATTAGGTTACTAAGGCATTTGGAACTTGCATGTTGATCAATATGATCTGAACATTTAAAGAAATTTACGAGGAATATGATCATATCATAAGTTAAAAATCAAGAAAACTGTATTACCATTTCTGTTACTCAGCAGATAAACAAGCTTTTTCGATCTTCTGCTCGATCAAAGCTCTGCAGTAGCTGAAAAACAAGAAGCAAAGAATGATTAGAAGACATTTAAACCAATAAATAGCTTGAAAGGTTTGATCACAAAGAACCTTGTTAATGTTGAGGGGAATGAAGCCTGGTCCGAGATCATCCAGATTGAATTCTGCAGAATCTGAAGAGAATGGTCTCGAACCAGACAGCATTCCCCTCAACTGATGAAGAGGGTTAGATCGAGAGGGAAGAGAAAGGGTGAGAGAAGAGAGAGAGGTGTTTGATTTTGATTTAGCCATGCAATGCAATGCAATTGTTATATATGGGCCCTTCTTATATACGTGAGATGGGGTGATGAAGTTAGTAAATGTTTGATGAGAGTATCTTTATGTGGGTCATGTTGAGAATGAGTCCCATTTTCTACAGCTTCTTTACTTTATTGTTCTTTCTACACAGTTGTTCACTTCTGTCCTCAAGAAATCTATGTTTCCTTCTTAGCTTATCTCTCAAAGTTTCGATTTGCTTGTTGCTTGAATACTTGTTTAGGAACATGTTAGGAAAAAGTACGCGATAGATGGATAATGTGGAATAAGAGAATACAAGAGATTACGTAGTCTCGTTAGTGTGATTTACGTCAATAGGTAAAAAAATAAGTTATTCTGTTATTTGATTATTAAAATTTATATAAGAAACAATTACAAACCAATATCTGAACCTTTACACCAAGTCACCCATAAAAACCATCAAATTAATTACACGGTCGTGTCTTTTAAGGCATGATCTGGCTTGCGTTCATGTAGCACATTGCATATTTAACACGACTACATAGTTTCTAACATGGTCATGCCGCGGTCCATGTTGCATTACACAGTTGAAGACACACCAGTGTAACATACTATTACACTATCCACTCGTATAACTATTTGTGTCTTCAACTAACTGTGTCAACATTTCAAATTGTCCCGAAATAGCTCAAAACCATCTTCACCGTATATCATTTCTAATCTATACACCTTGCGGCTCCAAATCTCTCCGAAAAAATCTAATCAAACCCAACAAAATTATGGTCACTTTTTGCAATTGATTATCAGTGGCTTAGATTCAAAGAACTGGAGCAAGTTTAAGGTCAAAGCAAGTTCTTATTTTAGCACCAATATGACAGAAAAAAAATGATACCAACAGCTCTTTTCCACCTTCCTCAGCTGATGTTGAAATTATGAATAACATTGGTAACTCTCTATCAATGAAAAATACCTTATAAATGGAGAAACTAATATCATTATTCATTGCTTAAAGAACCAAAATAGACATACAGTACTTAAAACTGATAAAAAAAAAAGATATGTGAGCTGATCCTGACAGGTTTGTAGTAGAAAAATCTCATTAAAATCCAAGTTGAAATAAAGTGGAAGATTGGAGAGAGAAGTTTAATGAATGAAGGCATGGCAATAACAGGGATTCCAAGCTTAAATGGAAAGAAAAACAGGTTGGCCTGGAAGAAAAAGTAAGAAATCAGAAGTTCAAGAACTTGATTAAGTGATTCATACTGTATAAAATGGATATTACTATGCATAGATGCATTCCAATTTTCTTATTTTCATTCATTTTGATGTTTATAGTCTACTAACCATGTGATGTAAATTAATTCTGATGAATTGGTGTTTGGTAAAGAAAAATTTAGAACCAGAGTGATGTTCAACAACGATGTTTTTATCAGCCAAAACAAATAAAAACTTAGCGTCGTTGCGTAAATTCCATAACGATGTTTTTATTACCCGAAACAAATATATCTTTTGCCTTTTGATTACCAAAAACACTTGAACAATGGATGCTTTACGCTCTATATGGTCATCTTTTCCTTTTAGTTTACTTTAACACCTTTTCATTATGACACTTAACATAATTCTGCAATTTTCCATCGAAACAAAGCATTACCTGACAGGACCCTCTCTGCCTTTTCCCTTTAGGTTTAACCTTCTAAACTCTCTTTTCTCACTGAAAATAAATTTAATTGCTTTCATATCAATGCATAAATGTTATTCTGAATAAAAATGAAATGGATGATCGATGACAGAGAACATGACTAGAGATTTCTGCTAAAAAGAAGGATGCTTTACAAAGATATTATAACTTACAAGAGATTTACACTTCATAAATTATACAGACAATGCAGTAAGTTCTTGCACTTCAAAAAAGAAACATAACACACCGGACACAACAGAAACTGGAACAGTTTTTTCTTTTGCCTCTCATAAATTAAAGACTCACTCGCCGCAAACTTATGATTGAACGATGAGATCTGTGTTGCGATCCTCGTTCAGTGCAGTTGGAAGTGAGTTGTTTTTTATCTTGTCAATAGAAGTGGTAGGCTGATCTATGGCATCTGTAGAGACAAGCTCGCTTGGATCTTCTCCGCGACAAACCAGACTCCGATTACTTCCTGCGTCACTATCTCCTTTCAGCTTGTCTGCCTGAGATGATTTCTCAGCATCATTGAAACTTTTCTTTCGGCCAAGCTTTGGTGATTTTGCACGAGTTGGTGGCATCTGAAGTTCATTAACGTTAGAAGACAATACATAAATTGATAATAGATATTCGATTATAGGAATCCAGAACTCGGCATTATCAGAATATGTAGAGTTCAAATAATTTGTTCTCAGATGTGCTGCTTTGTCTTCTTCCCATATTGGTAATAAATCCTAGAAGAGGTATATCAATAAGACAACAAAGAAGGGAATGGAATATATAATCTAAATACCTTTTTCAGTTCAATTTTTGGTGGTGGTCCCTCATGATAGAAACTTGGCATTGGGTTAGCCTTAAAATTCAAACTCTTCCTCAGCTGCTTAATATCTGCCTCTATCTCTTCCTTCAGGGTGGACAAATATGCAGGGGATGAAGGAAACATGTCAGGACTATTCACTTTAAATGAAGACATCATCTCATTGAAAGAAGAAGTGCAAAGCAATTTACCCTGGTCCGTAGTTCACTTTGAGTTTTCTCGGCCTCCAATGCTTGGTGTTTCTCCTCTAACTTCGAGTAAAACTGGATAATTTAGCAGCAAAAATACAAAGACATTATGTTCCACCCTGTAATACTCAGCAATCGCATCGAATAAATTCAAATGAAAGTACCTCTTTTCTTTTCTCGGCACGTTCAGAGCTTCTAAATGTTGGAGCTGATGCAACAGTTGTCTTTGACTTCATAGTTCTGCCAGATGTAGTGCTACAGGTAGTCAAGGTGTGACACCAATTTTTAAAAAGAGAAAGCTGACAAGGTACAGTCATAAAAGAGAAAAAGTTATATGAATTCAAATTGAATTGTTGGTGGCAAGAGGATACGAGGACGTGACAGAACAAGTATCTTCCTCATCAGGATGTTTCTTGTTCTTTGGCTGCAACGGTTTCCTCAAGAAGAGTGGCTGCAATTATCAGAACTTAGGAATCATTTAGTGAATGCTTTCAGAAAACTTAATACTATCAGTATCGGTAACCTCACAGGCTTTGTCATGGAAGTAATATCATGACATGGGTAGTTTGATGCACTCACCTGATTTTGCTTTGTTTCATTTGGTTGTAGCGCTTTTTTCACATTGGAAGATTTAGTTTGATAAATGCTGGATTCTGATTCAAGTCCAGAAGGGCGAGTCCCAGAAGAAGCACGTTTCTCTGTTGCAAGGGCAAATGGCCGAGGAACAGTATGTTTTGTTCGAACAACTCCAGCAGTTTTTGATGCAGGCTTCAATGATGCGCGAGACCTCTTATCATCCTTTCTTTTCTGGCTTCCTGGCATAACCTTCGAGCAGACAACATCTTCTCCCTTCTTACTTTGGTTATCATTGGTTGGCTGAGCATTCTGAACCGAAATTTCATTAGTGCATTCCTTCACCTCATAGTCTTTGGCCTCAGTGCTCTCCCCGGAACTCTGAACTTCAGGGTCACCACTAATAGGCTCATAGGACTCGAGAACACCATGATGATCAGTAACAACTTCACCATTCGAATAAACAACACAGTCTGGTTCTTTGTCCATGCATATGTCTGAAACTTCAAACCCCATTAACTCGCTGCAAAACATTCAAAAACAACAATCACACATGCTCATTCTTCTAGAAACCTTTGGCCCCATAAATAACCAAAACACTGTTCACTTCATACAACAAATCACACTTAAATTATTACTCAGTGCCAGTAGACATCATCAATCAGACCCTCTGAAATTTTTAATGGCTATATATTGCACAAAAAGATGCTATCTCTTTAACACGGTTAAAAGCATTTCCATCTTGGTATTTCTAATCCAACACAAACATTTCAAGAAAGGCAAAATTGCAACTCTCTAACAATCCACAAACAAAATTGAAACTTCATAAACAACAATCAAACTATAAAGAACCAATCTTTACAATAAAAACACTCTAAACACCAAAAAAGACACAATATTTCCACTTACAAATCAAAAACAACACAAAATCTCAACAATTCAGATAAAAAATTGCAGCAAATGAATCAAAGAACCTGCATTGCATTCAAAAAGACACAAAACAGAGAGAAAAAACGAAGCGACAAGTTTTCTAAATTAACTGACCTATTCTCGGCTGGATCTGCGAAGAAAAGGCAGGATTTTGAAGGGTTTGATGTAAGTTTATGTGAAGACCCTTCTCTATCTGTATTATATGCGAGCCGAGTGTGTGTGTGTGTTTCTGTTAACCAGTTGTTTTTATATGCAACCACCACTCTTTGTCGTCGGTGTTAACGGCGTTAATTTACGGTGTTAGTTGAGGGTTTTAAATTTGAATAGGGACAAGAGATGTTGGTTCGGAATTTGACGACGTTAACGTTTGTAGTAATATAAGTTTGAAATTGAAAGTGATGGTTACTTTTTTCTGTCACCGTGAGGTTACAACTGTCTTCACGTAGTATGCAAGATGAAACCTCTAATTTTCTGTCTTTTCCGTAATTTCTACAATTTCAATAAAATAAAAAAAAATCCATCGAAGACAGTCCTCGTAATAAAATTCACCCGAGTTTTGATTTAAGAAAAGCGTGTTTAGCTTTGGTTGATTGGGGCTTACGAGCATAAACAGTGACATAGGGAGAAGAGGAATGCGTGCGACAACCTTCTTGTCGTATTTCTTTCTGTAGTTTCGGCTAATACTTATTTTAAATAAAATGAACTAGAAAAAGGGAAAGGTACCAACCACACCAATTCGGTTATGTTTTGTTTTTTTAAAAAAAATAAATAAAAAGAAAAGGTAAGTGCAATGGAGGGAGAAAAGTTTGAAAAAATAAATGGAGAAAGTAGGGAGTCACTAAAAATGGTAGGTAAATAAATGTTGATGAGAAAGGAAGCTACCAAGTTAGGGTTCTGTTGAAATGACAATTGCTAACTCAGTTTCCAAAACCTCTGGTTTTTAAGTTAGGAAACAACATATAAGAATCTTATCTTACATTGTAGTATGATATTAAAATATCCCCAAACTCCAACTATGGTGATTCAATATTATTTCGTATTCGTGAAAAATCGAATAGAAATCGTCGTTTTTAGGATTGGATCGAACCAGCTAGTTTACGGTTCAGTTCTGTTCATTTTTAGTAGAGAAATTGAACCTAAAATGATAAATTATAATTGGTCCGAAACCCCGATTCAAGAACTGAAACTGGAACTGAAATCGAATTGGTCAAACCATGTAACGCATGGTCAGGTTTTGGTCTCAACTTTTTTCAAATGGTGAAACATTGTTTAAAACCAAAACCAGCGGTTCGAACCAATTTTACATCTCTACCATTTCAACGTTGACTCGTCACATTATTCTTAGCCACATTAATTTCGTCAAAAATTATCGCAAACGTCTAGCGTTAACATTATTGATATGTAAGAATCTGCTCGATTTCAACGAATTTCGACACAAATTTATTTTTTTCAAAATTCTTCAAAAATTTCCGACAAAATTCATTAACCAGGAATACCCTATTCTCTTCTAGTGTGGGTTAGTATTTGAAGCAAGCTCAAGTGATGAAACATGCATTTAGGTTTAGTTTCAATCTTATGTCCAAAAAACTTAACAGCCCTATTGTCTAATGCATATATATATATAGGTGAAACATTTTAAAATGCAATGAACAAACAAAAGGCACCAACTTCACTTAAGTGCACGATTCAAATGTTCTAAATGAGAGATTAGTTGAATGAAAATCTCAAAATTGCCAGAAGTAATGTGGTGAGTTCATTTATTAATATGAAACCTACTCATAATTGTTTACAAGATAGAAAAAGACAGCCTCAAGTTTGGCTTGAAATAGTATAGATTTACTTCATCGTTTTGTGTTGTATGTATATTTGTTCTTTGGTTGTGTAGTTTTTAGAAATAATTGTAGCGGTTTTGCAGTATTTTATAAACTAATTTAAGTTAGAATTTCGTTATTTTTGCTTACGTGACGTTTGTTATTTGAAAAGCTTAGCTTTAGTAAAAATAACAAAAATCTCAACTTAAATTAATGTATGAAAATCTTGAGGACCGTTATAACTGTTCGAAAAAAATACATGGATTGAAGAACAGATAATTTGTTGTTTTGTGTTATATGCATGTTTGCTTTTCGTCATTGTATTTTTTTTTAAATATTTGTAACGGTTTCAGAGCATTTTATAAATTAATTCAACTTAGAATTTTCATTATTTTTGCTGATGTGATGTCCATTATTTAAAAATCTTATATGAACAGCAAAACTAAATTACGCAAATTGCGTCCGTAAAAATAACAAAAATACTAACTTGAATTAATTTATGAAAAATTAGAGTAGACCACCTTGTCGTTTTGTGTTATATGTATATTTGTTTATCGGTCTCTAGGTTTTTCATGTATTACCGGTTCCCGAGTATTTTACAAGATAATTCAGATTGAAAATTCTGTTTTTATGACATAACGTCCGTTATTTCAAATTCTTATAAATAGGAAACCCTAATTATGAGTTTATTTCAGTAAATATACAAAACTTTCATATTTAATGCAAGAAATAGAAAATTAGTTGAGAAGTTGAAGAGAGATTTTTTTTTTGTTTAGATTGTGAAAGAAAGATGTTGGAGTCTTAACCAAAAAGCGATGGAAGGGAAGCTGTTCCATCCAAATTATTGCTTCCTCAGGTCCCATTCTTGATTATTCCTCCTTAACTCTTTGACAAAGCCCTAACACCCTCTTCTTCATTTTTTAAATTTATTTAACAACTCCTTTCTTCTTATTATAATTCCCAATGTGCCCCATTACCATCTTTTTATATTCCATAATGTATAATAGACTTTTGTGAATTCGTATTCGTCGTATCGCAATATTGTCGTGCCTTTTTCTTACTATGAAATATCATTATTTGTTACAAACATTATAAAAATTAGATTTGTGTCATTCATACCGTATAATACTCGTATGTTTGACAAATCTTTGTTATCCCGTAAAAAACAACTTTTTTACATTGTCTTATCACGAAACAATACTCCCGTTAGTTGGTATTAAGATTTCTGCACCGTAACTTTTCCTCGTATTTATTAAATTGTCATGCCATTCATTTAAAACAATTTTAAGGTTGACAATTTCTAAACTGATATCACGAGTATGTGATATTTACCTTGATATTTGTTAGAAACAATCACTGACACGATTAGAACTCATATTACCACTCTTATAAAAACCCTTAATTCTCATCATCTATACCTAGAGGTTAAGGTAGATGTTAGTGGAGAATCAAAGGGCAATAATAGATGAAGAAAATTGCGAGGCAGATAGAAGCGGACAAGGTGTGTCCGTAGGTGGTGTAGTTGGAAGGTGTGAGTGGAGTAAAAGGAAGGGTGCCATTAATGAATGCACAGGATTTGTATAAACGTATAATCATCATCAACTGTATTCGAATTCGACTCTACTCACCTCTTATCCTCATCACACCTTTAATCTTCCTAACTAGTCAGTGATTGATCATCCAAAACTACCCCACATCCTAGATTCTACATACAAACAACCTTGTTTGTGGACCCTCAGGGACGGATCTCGGCGAGGGTCAGTGCTTCCACCGCCGTCTGTTAGTTTTCTCGCTACAAAAGTGACACTCTTATTATTTTTCCACTGAGTGGGGTATCAGAGAAGAACCGAAGAAGATAACTATAATATTATAGGCAGCTAATTAAGTGCACGAGTCTATATCACACGCTTAGCATTTCCAATCATTGGGTATCAGTTGTTGGTCAGTATTGTCACCGAGATTGCAAGTGATATCATGTTGAATATTCAGTCCTTCTACTTTAATGGAGATCACAAATGTGTATTACAATGCTCACGAGAAGATAACTTGCTCAGACCGAAAACTAAAACCGGACTCTGTGTTCATATTTATGCATTTCAGGCGGCAAATGGTTGTGATCTTGCTCTACGAGCCGGCACAAATGGCCATACATTCTAATGATACACGAAATTGCTTCGGATGAACATTGCTGTTATTCATTCTCTAAAAGTCCTGATGAGGCCGAGAAGCTAAAGAGCTAGGATTTCTATACTTAACGGTAAATCCTAAGAGGCTATTCAGAAAGAATTGAAGAAACGTATCAGTTTAGAGACAACTTTGCGAGCGTCACAGCTAATACTTTTAGGTCCTTTTTCACGTCTAGTAATGAGGCATATTCTTCTGGTTTATGGCTAAATCCTGTGAAATCAATTTGCGAAGAATATCAGCTCGTTCATATGAATATTAAGCATCAGAATATGATCTACAAGCTCAATTTAAGAGATGAAATGAATAGGATCAAACCTTTGTAACACGGTATGAATAACATTCCGATTGGAGATACCCTGCAAGAATTTGATGTTGCAGGATGCAAAGTCAGCTGCTATTTATGGCTAACCAAAGAAGCAACACAAAGATTTCATTTGAAACGTCAACAAACTATGCTGTTGGAGATGTACTTGTAGAAGTTGTTAGTGGATGTAATGGTCTACCTAAGTAAGAAACCAGTAGAAACTGAATGAACAAAGGAAACAGAAGGAAATTCAAGTACAGTGAGGTTTAGTTGTCCCTAATTCTGCAGCAGCTAGTCCATCGTCATTTCTGATTCGAAATAGAATGTGTAATTCAGGTTCTAACTATGATGGAAGAAGAAAAAGCCAGTGAACAGGAGATATAACAAAATTTGTTCAGATAAACTGGAGTTTCCATGGAATAAAAATACCTATGAGGCATCAAGACTTCTCCTGCATGGCCTCCATTGCCTTCAAAGTCTACTTTTACGCTTGCTGGGCCTGCAATTTGCTTATAAACAGTCATGGAAGTTCAGATTCGGCTATTTGCAGCTGCTACATTGTAGTTTTCACAAATTAAACTCTCATTATCTTCCATTTCTCCACTTAACACAATCTTCTCTGTGTCGTCCGAGCCAGAGCTTTGCTTTGCTCCAACTCAAGAATAATTTTGTCAACAATAAATCTGCTTCTTATGGAAGTTGTGATGAATCTTCGTTCCTGATGACAGAGTCATGGAGGGAGGGTACGGATTGCTGCTTGTGGGAAGGAGTGGAGTGTGGTGAATCAAGTGGGAATGTCATC
>CANYCX015672914.1:0-12794 GCA_948193385.1 Breynia disticha f. nivosa
AAAAAAATATCCATTGAAGTAATCATAAGGAAAAATAGTTGAAGAAAATCTTTGGAATCTGAAGATTTCGTGCCAAGAAATCTGATCCTGTGAAAAAAAATTGTCAGGTTCATAGATGTTCAGGAATATAACCATCTGATAAATTCTTGGGAACAACCAAATTCTGTGAGAACAAACACGAACATAGTCAAATTTCGTAACAAACTTCGTATTACGAAATTTGACGATGTTCTTATATATTCTCGTCGAATTCTGTTCTAACTCAAAAAGTCCCCTACTCATCTACTTGTGTGCTTGTCCATCTACCTCCAAAACCGTCAATCCAAATACATTGTAAAAGTTGGACAAAAATTGAACAGATTAACAGTTAATTCAGCTCCCAAACTGCAGAAGCATGTAAAGCTGGCGAATAGTTAAATACTAAAAACTAGTAAGTAATAATACAGTATAGACTCACCTACTTTAATGGCATGTCATGTCATCTGCACCAAAGTAGGTTGCAAAGGTTGTTATTCATCAGACAACTTGCAACAGCCAGCCCGCGTACACTTATGACTGCTGTTGGCATCATAGATCTGTTTCCATTTGTGTAGTACATGGTTCACACTTGTGTTCACCAGGTGTGCAAATCTGCGTCATGACTTTATCGATATGCGGGGACTTCTTGGGTGAGAAGAGATTTCTGTAAGAACATGTGAGAACAAAGTTAAATTCAGTAAGAATGCACAACACTCAACTTTATATTACGGAACTTTAGTCTGTTCCCGCTCAAGAATTTACCCATATGCGGCATCTAATGTCAGCTTTTAACTGCATGTTCTGCTTTGCTACTGTAAAATCTTTGCGGTCATTCCATGATTAATCAAGCTATGGTTGTGACGATGTCTCATCACTCGTGAAAATCCTACCAGCACATCTTCATTAGACTAAGCTACGCAGCTTGTGGCTTGTAACAAAAATTGAAGTCTCTTCTCAGCATTATAAAGGAAGTAATTTCGCAATAAGAGAAAGAAGACCAACCCAGAGTCGAAGCTTCGTATCTCATAGTTTCTGGCATTGCTTTGCTCCAAAATACCACGATTCGGTATAAAAAGAATTTTGGATGAAGAGAACCATATGTGGTATACATCCATAGGCATATTTCTCATCAGATCTACAATTTAAACAGTTTCAAAATAAAGCGTATCTTGATGAAGCTCAACACTTTCAGAAGCGATCAAAGCATACATAATATATCTGACATTTACAATTTACCAATTTATCCAGCGCAATTCCTCGACTAAAAATGCCCATAATTATTCTTCAACACAAGCAACCTCAAATTCTCACAATTTGATGTGATTTGAAAAATAAATACTGATTTATGGTGAATTAAAAAATAATTATCAATTTATGGTGATTTTTTGTTGTCCAAAAATAAAATTTGAGGACAAAACCAAACTCCAAAATTAGTAATTAACTTTCTTAAATACAATATATGAGTAAAAAGTCCAACTCATGTGGCACATTAGCACTCAAAAAGTTCCTAGACAAATCAAGAACCTCAAGCATACCCAAATTTCCAAAACTCGGCGGAATTTCATCTTGCAACAAATTAGAAGACAAAACCAAAGTCCGAAATTTCAAGCAATTACCTAAATTATACGGAATAGAGTCCGAAATGGCATTGCTATCAGGAAAAACATGCTCCAAGCTACCACAACCTCTCCCAACTCCTCCGGAATCGCTCCACTGCGCAGCTTTCCCACCGTTTTATTACGTCACTATATTTCCTCAAGGTGATCACGTTATTTAGGCCCATGGGCTCTGTGGGCCCAATGGACACGTTTCGGCGCAATTCAACTGTTTTATATATATATTTCCCGCGCACATATAGAAATCATTTCAAAATTTGGATTTTTCGCATCAGATTCAAATATTTTCATCTACAGGTAAATGTCTGATCTCTTCTCAGTTTATAATGCGTCATCGTATGCCAGAAGGTTTTTCAGTAAAGAATGTTGATAGAAATTTGCGATTGTATTGTGCAGGTTTAAGCGAGATCACACAATGGAAAACGAAAATGAAAATGTGAGCAAGAAGATGAGAACTAGTGTATGAAATTCAAATATTAAATTATTAAGTTTTGTTTTGTCGAAATGCGTAATTTGATTTTTAAATTTTAGATGGAAGAGAAGGAAGTAGATTGTGTGGAAACGGAAGAAAGTGAGAGTAATGTTAGTGAAGAGATGGAAAATCGTATTGCGCGAATTCTTGAAAAGATTGACAGTTATACCGAGAAGGTATACGATTTGAAAAGTAATTGATGGTGTTGAGTGTGATATTTATGATTACAGAGGTGTAAGTTTTCTGATATGATAACACAATTATAATTACACTGCGAGAGATTATGATAGCATAACGCATCCAGTTTTTACAATATCTATGTATGTTTGATCATTTATACAATTGCAATACTAGTAATACGAATTATTATTATTACACCAAGATTATGATAGCATACTACGATTTATGATACAAATGCAATGTTTGTAATAGTTATGCAAGTTTGAGAGTTTACAACATGATATGATTACGACACATGTAATTAGAATTGGCGTTTCCATGTTGTGGAATTGATTTCGCGTAGGTTTGTACACTGTTGGAATCTGGAAAGGCTAAGTTTAAGGAGCTGAGTGATGATTTTGAAGCAAAGCTGATAATGTGAGATTTAAGTGCAGTGTGATAAATGAGTTGTGTGGTTGAAGAGTGATGGGTTGATGTTTTGTGATTGAAAGGCGTGTTTTGTGTGCAGGATACACAGGGAACAAATAGATAAATGGAAGGAAGAGATCAAGGAACTGCGTAAGCTTGACGCGCTAAATGTGGAGACCAGTGCTGTTCTACACAAAGCTAAATGTTTACTTCAGAACCCTTTTATTGAATGGTAATCCCAATTTATTTTGTGTGAATCAAGTTCAAATGAAGGAAGTTTAGCTCTGGAATTTACACCAGAATTGGATAAGTTTTAATTTGACGTCTCTTATTATGGTTGTGCAGAGGATTTGCCGGATTTTTCTTCAGGAAAAGAGAAAGCTCGTTGAGGCAAAAAGCAGAAGGTCTTAGCTTCAAATTTTCATAAGTTGTCAGGTAACAATAAACAGTTCTGAGCTTTGTTTTTCTTCTAGAGGATTTACTATATCTAAAGGAAACTGTTTTCAGTTTGTCTACAAAGGAAAACAGGATTTCCTCTCATATGGTTCCGTTGTTCATTGCAAGAACATTACTTTCTTGATTCACTGCCATGATAATGCACGTTCTTAGCAATTTTACGTCTGATCTATTATTCTAAAGTAACATGTCTTCATAAGTATAACTATTAGTAGAAATGTAGACCGTACATGATATTGATTAATCATGTTTCTACAAAGAAAATAGGAGGATTACTTTCTTATACATACTCATGATGTTCGGTGTGCATGAAGATGAAGTTGTAGTTCTTCCTTTTGTTCATTCCTCATACATTTTAATCAATTAGAGATTCTTATTAAGTAAAATAACAAGAGGCGTCCACAATGGAATAATTTGTGGGAAGTTGGTGATTGATAGCTTGGTTACATGAGCTCATTGGCCATGTCATCACCCATGTGCCATATACGTGAAAATCCCATAAGACCTGCCATTATAGATGGAAAATAAGAATCATACTGTAGCAATTCTAGGCTTTAATCATAATCTTCTCAATCATGTCTTAATTATGCTCCTATCTTGATAAGCAAGTCATAACTTATAGAACATTCATGGTAGTTGCATCTACAGTTGCAGTTATCAAACGTATTTTACAAACAAATGAAATATTGTTTCTTTAATTGATTTGACTTTAAATGTTTTTGATTCTGAATTCTATAACTGCTTTGCTGCATTTGTTGCAAAAGATATTTAATGCCTTCAATTTCTGAGTCGCTAACTAAACTCTCTAAAGTAAACCAACATGAAATCTCAAAATTAAGGTCTCGATTTCATTCTCTTGGTATTTTATATTTGAGGTTTTTAAGATGTATCCTTCAATTCAAATCTAAATTTTGAGTTGTTTATTGTAAGTTCTTTTAATGGTGAAAGAAAATAAACACTAAACTTGTAGCCGTAAAGGTAAGTTTTTGGAATAGTTTATAGTCAGCTTGGCAATTTGTAGTTCCTCAACGGTACTATTACGTACCACGGAACTTATTGTAAGTTATAACTAACAAAATGCGCACATTGCGTTGTTGAATTTCCGTCCATATTCCGAGAATTTCATCCGTAGCAATGTGGCACATGCATGGTTTAATAAGTATGATCCTTGTGGGAATGGCATGTGCATACTTATGACCATGTTACGGTCTTTTTTATTCATTTACGATTGTATATTACAGACTATTTAGGTGTATAATTGATAATCAGCAAGTTCCTTTTAGCTTGTTTTAACTGTTTTAGATGTTAATTTTCGTTCTAACTCGCCCCTACACTTTATTAGAGGAAAATTATCACTTGAATATTGTAGTGTAGCTACCAACTTTATATATGCAATATGAGATTCTTACATACTCCATCGGCCAAACCAGTTTGAAAAACAAATAAGCTATAGGCAACTTATGGTCGGACACAATTCTAAACTATTGCACAAAAAATACTCTCATACCTATTTTTTCTTCTTTCAATCAAGAGTTATGGCCAAGGCCACCGCCAGTAGAGTTATGTATCAATATTTATTAATTCTGTTAAATTTTTATCATTCAACTATACTTAACTCTGTCGAGCAAGTCAACAGCTCAACATGATAGCATTGATAGTTTGAATGATTGTATTTGTACGAAAATAATTTATTAGCAGAAGAGAAACCTTTGACAGTTATTATAAATAGCTTGAGAACTCATCCATCTCCATCATCAAATCCAAAACAAGGGTGCTAGCATCTTTAGAAATATAAAGAAAAAGCATATCACTATGAAGGTTCTTGTGTTTTTCAATGCCTTGCTTCTTTTGTGTCTATTTTCTTTACAACTGGTGTCCTCTGCTAATTGGCTTAAAGCCCACGCAACATTTTATGGTGGAAGTGATGCTTCTGGTACAATGGGTATGTTTTCTGCATTCTTGAATGTTAAATGATTCAATTTGTGACTTTACCATGTAGTAAATTTTGAGGTTTCTAG
The DNA here is from genome assembly GCA_948193385.1 of Breynia disticha f. nivosa. NCBI lineage: Eukaryota > Viridiplantae > Streptophyta > Magnoliopsida > Malpighiales > Phyllanthaceae > Breynia > Breynia disticha. The sequence continues at coordinate 5,169 of CANYCX015672914.1, forward strand.
TACTAATGTTGTTCAATCCATGTTATTGACATTTAAACAGGCGGTGCATGTGGTTATGGAAATCTATATACTGATGGTTATGGAACAAAAACTGCTGCATTGAGCACTGCTTTGTTCAATGATGGCAAGGCTTGTGGTGGATGTTATCAGATAGTTTGTGATGCAACTCAGGTCCCACAATGGTGTCTCAAGGGAACTTCCATTACAATCACTGCTACAAACTTCTGCCCACCAAACTATAATCTCCCTAGTGACAATGGAGGTTGGTGTAATCCTCCAAGGCCGCATTTCGACATGTCTCAACCTGGTTTTGAGACCATTGCCAAGTACAGAGCTGGAATCGTACCAATTCTCTATAGAAAGTAATGCTTTAACATCGTCTCGCATTTTTCTTTTATGATTCTTAGTTCTAAAGACGATTCAAATACTAAGACATGAAAATTGGTTCGGAGCCGTCGATTCTCATTCGGAATAGGATAGTTCCAGTCTGACTGTTTAGGTTCTAGATCAACAATTTAGGTTCGGTTTTCCTAAAAAAATAAACCGAATCGCCGGTCCGAACTGATGGTTCACGATTTCATGACTCATAGAACCAGAACTGGACCTAACCAATTCTGGCAGTTCAATTTTGATTCTGGTTCCAATTAACCTGTTTCAGTTCGATATTTTCACCACTACTAATACATATAGAATACTATTGGTAAAAATTTTTGTTTTTATATCTTCCATAACAGAAATCTTTGGAATCTAAACGTAAGCTCATCAGAAAGTTAACACTGTAACAGGGTGGGATGCAGGAGAAATGGAGGCATCAGATTCACCATCAACGGAAGGGACTACTTCGAGTTGGTGCTTATATCAAACGTCGGAGGAACCGGAGATATATCAAAAGTATGGATCAAAGGGTCAAAATCCAACACTTGGGAAGCCATGTCTAGGAATTGGGGAGCCAATTGGCAAAGTTTAAGATACCTCAATGGCCAGAGCTTGTCCTTCAGAGTCCAAATCACCAACGGTAAGACAAAAACTGCTCTTAACGTAGTTCCTTCCAATTGGAAATTTGGCCAGTCTTTCAAAAGCAATGTCCAATTCTAGAAATTGCCATGAATCTGCATGGAGCTCCCATTGATGATGTGTTCTACTTTCTCTGTTTGTTTTCCTTAGAAAGCTTTGTGTCTCTGCAAATTATTGGAATTTCTATCGGTTGTGGCTTAACCTCTTTTGTATTGTAGCCCACCAACCTGTATGGAAAGTTCTTATAAGTAAATGTTCTGCTTTTACAGAAGTCAGTTTCGGCTCCATTGCATCTTTGTCCATTTTTTTGTGCCAAATATAAGCTTATTAGAGGATAGTATACTCATAAATATTACAGTAGCAATTCGTATTAGGCGAATCGTAATCGTGTCACGCTTTTTTCATCAAATATCACTATTTATAACATAAGCATTATAAAATCAAATTCATGTCATTCGTGTTGTGCATAATCGAGGACTCATTAATCGTATTATCGGTTCAGAAGTTACTAGCTTTACTAGGGCAATGTAATGCTTAAAATGTATCGAAATAGCATTTTACCTTGGAGACCAACATTATACATCTACAGCAATCCGCGGAAAAATAAATAGCATGCCAAAGAAACATTCTGGAACAGCAGGAATTACAAAGTGCAAAAGATTTAATCAGGCAGAAGTTACACTGAGAATACATACATGCTATCTCCGCATTACTCGATGGCGTTCTCGTTTTCTGAACCGCTCCAGCATGAATTCATCTGTTGCAGCTGGCCTACGACCAGCTGCGTCGGAGTTGCTATCAGCTGGTTTTGATTGAGCAGCAGCATCCTGTGAGTTTTTCTCCTTGTAAAGGTCTGGATGATCTGCATGTTCGAACTCGCGTTGTAAAACAGATGAACTACTGCTATAAAATTGCTCAACACAGTATGGAAAACGGAATGGCTATCAAATTAAGACATATTAATGAAGAACACAACAAACAATCCGCGACCTCTTCTGAGCTTCTCCGTGTAATCCTTGCCACGTTGGAAATAATCTGCGCTAAAACTAGATGGTATATTGAACTCCGATTTGGCACTGCCCGTTAACCTTTTCTCTTGTAGAAGCTTTTTAGCAGCCTCTGTTTCCTCAATATTTCTCAGCTTGAACCTGCAATGACATATACAATAATTACTCAGCAGATTTGAACAAGTTGAACCAACACTAACAAAGTTCTAGTTTTGCAGCAAATATTGATCCTGTTATTAGAGCCATATGAAAACAACGTAAAAGCATCGAACTACCCAAATTACAGAAGACGGAAGTTTGAGCATAAATATTAAAGCCAATCTAGAGTGACATACTCGATGGGAAGTTGAACCTCCGCAATGCCAGTAGTCCACTGAGTTGAACTTTCTTCAGAATTCCGCTTTTTCACCTGAGGAAACAACTAATACATTACAATCATAGCATAACAGAAACCTAATAATTTCAATAACTAACAACCAAAGACAAGTAACCGGAAAAAAATATGGCCAGCAAAAGAACACAAGACTAGGGAAGATTACAGAACTAATTTGTTACTTGATAGAATTCATTGATGTAAAATGTTACGCATCTCAACAGCGATGTGTAGCCCTCCACATTTTCATATCTTTTCAGTGATTACAACCAGCTAAAGCTGTCAATTTCTAACATGATTTCTACACGTTTACGATACAACACGATTGATGCGAAATCATTTTTTGTAATGTTTGTCACAAATAGGATGTTTGATAGAAGATAAAACAATACGATTACGACACGACTAACATGAATTTAACTCTACGGCGCAGTATTTGTGTATAGTTTACCAAAGTGAAGTGACTCTGAACTACAAATCTTTCTTTTTCAATGAAAGCTCCAATGTCATAATCAAATCCTTTTTGCCAAATATAATTCCAACAATTCACAAGAATATAGACATCAATACACAGAAAAAAGAGCTCACTTTAAGATGGTCTGGGATCTTATACAACTCATCTTCGGCGCTCTTCACCTCATTCTCAACCAAACTACTCGATTCCTCCACTTTCCTTTTCCCTCTTTTCCTCGCCAATTCCTGTTCTACATACTTCACCCTGTCCAAAACAAACCCACATTTTCAAAAGTCCAATTTCTTTATTTCCAACAAGAATTAAAAATTAAAAAAAAAATCAAATACATGTTAGGGTCTTCGTCCATAACAGCAGTTTCCTGAGCAAAAGTGTCTTGAAGTACAAGCTCCTCTTTTTCGCCATCTGCATCGCCTTTTTCACTCCCTTTTGAAATTACCAAATTGCTCTTCTGTGTGTTTGGTATTGCTGGGATTCCTGATTTTCTCTCTCTCTGTTTCTGAAGAAACTTTACTTCCTCTAACGCTAATCTGAGCAAGACGTCGTTACTACGCGATTATTACTTGATAAAAAATAAATTATTCATTAAAAAACTTTACCTTCTTTCTTCTTCATCGTCTGATAAGGTCTTGTCTTTGGCTTCGCTTTCTGATTCTTCCACACTTCGCTTCCTGAAGTTTTTCTTCTTTAGCTGCATTTTTTTTGTCGGTTTTTATTTTCCGCCAAAAATTATGCTTTTATACCAGAGCTTAAGCTTAAAACTCGTCGTTTTGTGAAGAAAGGTACGGTAGTTCATAATACCATTGGGCCTAATGGGCCTCTTAAGCCTATATAGGATAATTATTTAGATACAAACTTTTTCCTAAAGATATACAAATTTGTAAGTCACTTTCTAAAATATGACCTTTTTTATTCTTCTACTCATGTTGTTTCATTAATACATATAATAACTTCTTAATAACTACCCATGATGTTAAAAGTGAATACTATTTTTTGGACTTTGTATTTGTGTAAAAATCCCGCCTATATATATGAAAAAGTAAAAAATAATATATTATGAAATTTTCAGAGGATTGAAAAATCAAATAAATAAAAAATAGGTAAAAGAAAAAATATGTGAGTAAATTGATTTAATTTAAATATAATAAATAAATATGGGTGAATTTATTAATTTTTTATTTAATTTTTACAAAATAACCCGTCTAATAATAAAAAAGTCTCATTTATTCCGTATAGTAATTATAGTAATTAGCAGAGTTAATAAATGATATATATATACTAATAATAATAAAATTCACAAGTTATAATAATTAAAAAGCATAATTTTTTCAATATTATTACAAAAATATGATTTATTATTCCAACTGAATTTCAGGGAAATTATTTCATTACAAATTATGTATTACATCACAAAAACAAAAAACTCAAAAATATTACAAATATACAAATTAATGTTACAAAGCTGAAAATAAAATTGTTTTTCCATCTTAATTTAATAAAATCCGTTCTTGATCAATATTTATGAAACATGATTAAAAAAATCAGGACTTTTTTGGAGCAAGCTTAGTTTTAATCTTCCCAACCTCTTTGGTACTAATTTGGAAAGCTTTGGTCAAGACATTTTCCGGCAATGGCGGATTTGCAGTGAACAAAGTGAGAGCAATTGATTGAGTTCCAGGCAGTTGGCTATTAAAAGCTGAAAGAACTGAAGCAGATTTCTCGCCATTGTTCTTCTGAAAGTGAACTAAACCTCTTGGGAACACAAAGATTTCACCTTTCTTCACAGTTTTTGAGATTAACTTGTTTGATGTGGTGATGAATCCAACTTCCAGTTGGCCTTCCAGGACGAAGATGATCTCTGTGGCTCGAGGGTGCGTGTGAGGTGGGTTCAGGCCGTCGGGGGCGTAGTCTATGCGCGCCATGGATACGCCTAGTGTGTTGAGGCCTGGAATTTTCTCGACGTTGGCTCCTGTTACTAGTGATCCTACTGATGAGTTTATTGTTCCTGGTTTTGATAGACCTTGGAAGAAGAAATCAGATTCACTCACGTTTGATTCTGGTTTGCATGGAAATCCATTCACTTTGGTTCCTGAAAGAAAAAACATGGGTTTAGAGAACTGCAAAATCGTTAACCAGATCGGCTAGAATACAGTCTGGGGCAGGCAGACTCCATACATGATGACCCGGTTTACATCCGAACACACGAGTTAAACTTATGTGTATGAAAATATGCAGTTTGTTGAATAAAAGAAACTAACACTCTTAAGAGTTAACAATAACTCCTGACAGTATTTCACAAGCAATCTATAATATGAATCTATAAAATCAAGAGTAAAATAATTTGTCATCTTTGTGATGCGCGTAACTGTATTATGATCATTGTGTTTTCTCAAGTAATTGTAACGATTCGCGTGTTTTCACAAATTAATCCAAATTAAGATTTTTGTTAATCATTTGTGACGTGAGGTGCATTATTTAAAATCATAACCTTGATTAATTTGTATGAAACTCAGATATCACTACAATGGTATAAAAAACGTAAGAAGCGAACAACAATTGCATATATAACACATATACGACAAAATATTATACACTAAAATCAATGAGAAATAACGTAAGAACCCAAAAAAATCACGAATAACACCTATACGACAAAGTTTTATACCTAAAAACAACAAGAAATAAATTGAGATGGAGTGGTGGAGACTGTTCCTTCTCGAGTTTAAACATATATAACAAAACAACAGCAATACCTGAAGCGGTATTGGCGACACATAAATCCTGAAGCATGTCAGGATCATATGCGATAGTGCTGGAAATGGCAGAAAGTAGGAACAGATATATCAGAACAGTTGCCATTTTTGGGACGAGAAAGAGTGGAAATGGAGATAAATTAGAGATGAAAGGGATTAAAAAATAACAAGAGAAGTAATGGTGAGTGTGGATGTGGAAGGAACAGCCATATTATATAGTGTAGATGAAAGAAGAATGATTTGAAAAATGGCTGTAGAGAGACATGGATGTAATACTAACACCAAAGCATGATAAAGTCCTCAAACTTAATCAATCTAAAGCAATTTAAATGGTAAAAAGAATAGTATGATATTGGTGGACAAGTTTGTTGGGTTCATATTGGCAAAGTTGTTGGAATTTGATTAAGAGTAGAATATTTTGTCGGTTTTGTGTTTTATGAGTAAATTTTTTTCGACTTTTGTTGTTTTTTAAATAATTATAGTAGTTTTCGAGGTTTTCATAAATTAGTTCAAGTTAAAATTTTTATTAATTTTGCTGATGTTGCGTCCGTAGTTTAGTTTTTGCATCAATTTTTAAGTAATGGATGTTGCGTCGGCAAAATTAACAATGTTGTCAGAATTCAACAACAGTCAAACAAAAACAAACAAAAACCGCTCCAATTATTTGAAAAACACAAAGACCAAAAGAATAAATAAAAATATACTACAAAAACGACTAAATATTTTATTATTTTGATGTATCATTGGTTCATTACTCTTAAATCAAACAAAACATATCATGACTTGGTTTAACAAAAGCATAATCATTTCACAATGAGATCAAGAAACAGAAAAAAAAGAAGCAATTTTGATGTTTCATTATCAATAAAAACCAAATTTAGAAGTTCTAAATTAGAACTCATCAAGTGTTTATTAACCATTACTCAAATTGTAGAAAATGATGGATTGAAGCCATTAAACAAAGCATTCAAAGGGTTGCTGACAAGTGTCAAAGAGGAAGAAGCATAAGCACAATTTAAAATCCTCATCTACATTCGGGGTTTTGAAGATTCAAGATTCATGTCTGTCTCGTAATTATTAATCTCGAGCAATTTTGAACTTGTGTTTTTTTAGTGAATCCAAGTTTTGGCTTTGCATGTAGAGAAAAAAATGGAGGGTGGAGTAGTTGAATGGTCATGTTCATGAGTTAGCTTTCATGGAGCAGCTTTGTTATTGACTAAGCAGCGACCACTTTAACTTGCTACTCAATTCAAATGAAGAAAGTTACCTCCCTCTTGTCTTCTATTGTCAAAATGAAACTCCAAATTAAAGTTAAAACAACCCACGAGGTATTAGTTGGATTGACAATTCAATCATTCCATGAAAGCTTGAACCTAGGTTTGAGTCCGAGGAGAGTCCCCCCGTGAGGAAGGAGCCGTACCTCTCGCTCCGAACCCGAATTAGTCTCAGCCAATGTGTCGTGTACCTTCTGTCTTTATTTCTATGGTGTACTTTGTTGTGTTTTTTTTTAAGTGTTCGCTCTCTCTTGTAATCGCTAAAAAAACCGACATAATATTTTATTAATTTTTTTTTTATATTATCGCTCCCTTTTGTTACCGGTGCAAAGGAGAGCTGCATAACTATTATATTGACTCGTGTTACTAGTACTAGTTACTTCATGGATGGTAAATTATAATCATGAACCAAAGAGAGATGACATATTAGTTTACCAATTTGAAGTTAATATATAGTTTATACAATTTAAACTTTAAAGCATTGTTGGTTTTTAGTAAACTAAAATTTAGGTGGAGGACCGGACTTGTCCATCTCTAAGGCAGGAAAGACCTACAAAGGGTTGTCTCCGGATACCGACAGCTAATGTTGTACACTTGTCAAACGAGCACCAACGAGACTTGAACCTCAAACCTATCAAGCAAAGATCAACATGCCTTACCGCTGAACCCAACACCGGCAGAAATAAGATACTGAGAACTAAAAATTATAAATGGAAACTCGAAAATGGCGAGA
>CANYCX015673849.1:0-34680 GCA_948193385.1 Breynia disticha f. nivosa
ATTCATTTTAAATAAGCCAAATAGTGAGATATACTCACCTGTCAGCTGAAGTACTCGGACTGGTGCGAACTCTCGTCCCGTCCGACTCGGCTACGCTGCCGTCCTATAATATATATCAATCATTTAATAGTAACCAATCAACAATTTACCCTTTATTTTACTTCGGCTGGAAATTTAATGCATGTCCTAATAATTTCAATTATTTTACTTCCTAATTTCACAAACCCTAGCCGAAACCCTAACCCTTTCTCTTATCGTTACTCAACTCGTTAATAACTCACTATAACATATTTCTAACTCAATTTCAAACTCAATTCTCTAATTATTAGTTAATTCTACTACGAATAAATTGAAAACAATTATAATAAGACTTGAAAAAATTAACGAATAATCTCGCTAAATTCCCGGCTCGAAACTACGAATGATTTGATATCTCAAATCATTTTCTTACCTTAATTTCTAATTTAGACTCGATTATACGAAAACTTCAATATTAAAACTCGTAAAAATTTACAGTACACTTCGAAATTTACCTGTTTTGCTTATACCGATAAGTTCCTGACTCGAGATTACGATCGATTCTATATCTCGAACTCGATTCCTAGCTCGATATAACCTTTCTCTCTCTAAAATCTCTCTCCTACTTCTTTTGTTCTTCTTTCCTACGCCTCTCTCTCTTTTATTAATTTTAAATATTTTTTGAAACTTCCCAGGCATTTCCACCGCTTATATATAAATTTTAATTATTTCAATATTATTTTTTTATTTCTTTTACATATTTATTTTTTATTTTTTTTAAATTAAATTAATTATTTTCTTTTATTCTTTTTCTTTTCCCTTTTGTAAATACTTCAAGTCAACTTTTTGTCAACCTTCGATTCACTGATCCTTTCTTTCAATTTAATAAATTATCAATCATTTTAATTATCTTATTAATCTTACGATTTTAAGACAAGGATGTTAAACAATCCTGTCGAGGCGTGATCTGAGTGTGACTCGCAACTTCTCAGAATGATTTCACCCGTCTCGATGTAACTCAACCTCTCCTCATGTGACGCTCAAAATCCAGAACCTCTTTTCTGTAACTATTAGTTTATTTATTTCTTTTCTAGCCATATATTTTTTTCTTTATATCATAATAAAGTTAAACTGAATTCTACATGTCGATGATAATTGACAGAAAACTTTTAGATATCATTTGAAAAGGAATAGAAGGAAATCATAAACCATTTCTATATAAAATGTAACTAAAACAACAGTGCCTGGGAAAAAAGCCTTACACGACGAGTATCATAAAAATGTAAAAATGACAAGTTTTACAAAAACACCGTTTGTAGAAAACAAGTTGTGTGGATGAAATCCACGACCTCGCAACGATAGTCCCCAAGAGTGTCCAAAATAGCATAGAGAGAGTGAGTAATCTACGCTGTAGCCTCCTTATCTATAGACACCAACACAACCACCGCAAATATGAGTACATAACTCAGTAAGCATATGTCCCTCTCATCACATACCTAACCATATAAAGTCTAATACACTCGTTCATTTATTCTCACTCTTATCGCACTAGTTAGATTCTCGTTAGTTACTCACTGAGTGTTCTACTCTTTTCTTTATATTATAGGATATGTTATCCGAGTCTCTGATTCAAGGTTCTCCCTAGTGTTGTATAATTTACAAATGACAGATTCAAAGTTCCTAACTTGGCTCGGATTATGTCCTATCTTCAAGCAATAATGGAATACGATTTTTAGATCAATATAGCAAATATTGGGAGACTAACGTACGTTATTTCTGATGCCTTTTGTAAAATTTGGAATTTTTTTCGTATGAAATTAAGCTAAATCAATGTTTAAAGCTTAAGATTGATAGAAGGTTAATCAAGGGTATGAAGGGTAATTAGAGGTTGATCAAAGGTTGATAGAAGTTTGATGTGAAACCATGAAGAAAAATGCTAAAAATGGCTAGGAACGGCCTTGAGAATGGCCATGGAAGTCGTTCTACAAGCCATTCCCATATAATTAGTTGCCAGAAGGCAGGAACGACCACCAGAACGGGCTGTGACCTTTTCAGAGGCTGTTTAGGTTGACAGAAATGCGTATGTAAAGGATTTAAAACACTTAAAATGACTTAAAAACTTCTTACTCTTCTTAAACATTCTCTCAACGTCTAACCTTCATCCTAAGGCTTCCTAATCACAAAATTATCCTAAAAACAGTTAAATTACACTAATTCTTGCAGGAATCCATACCAAGTGCATAAGGTAAGTTTGTGTAATGGTTTACATAAGGTTTATGCTTTGATAATTGATACTTTGGTTGGAATTAAACTGAAGTTTTGATGCACGAAATCATGGAATTAAGTGAAAGAAACTTGAATAAATGTTATGTATATGATAGGAAGAATTTTAGGAAGAAGGGTTTGGGGAAAAGAGTTGAAAACAAAAGATGATTTAGGGTTTACAAAGGGTTTATGCTGAAAATTGTGAAAATTGTTGATTGAAGGTTTATCATGATGATTGGATGATTCTAAGTCTAGAATTAATGTGAAAAGAGTTAATTAATAACATGTATATGCTTAATTGCATGCAAGAGGATCTGTACAACGATTGGATCGAAGTTGAGCCCAATGCCAACTTCGTTAAATGGTCGAGATAAGCGTCCTTATGCTTACTAATTTGATTCATAAGATTATGTATATATAAGAATGTAGATTTTCTTTAGGCCAATATATATTTACATATATAAAAGCCTATAATGCTGTGATTGAGATTGTTAGATATAGATGAATCATATTGAAGATGAGCATGTTGATCTTAAATTGATAATAAAGATTATAATCTTACTTTATTCATATATGAGTAATGAATGTGTTAAGTATGCTCCTTGGATGAAATTGACATATGGTTGATTTTATGTTGATGTAAAGCAGGTGTTGCTTTTGTGTGATTTGTTTACTTGTTTGTATTGATTGTTATGAGCATATGAAGTTGTTATTTTGATGGTTTGGTATGACTTATATGATAATATGCTCGTTGATACCTTGTTGATGGTTGGTTGATATCTTGTTAATATATTAAGCATGTGATTGCTTATTTGACTTGATTAATTGAGCATACGTATGAGATTGATACTTGGCCATTGAATGCATATTTCATTCATTGTGTTGCTTCATTGTATGACATTGGGCCGATATCCTAAGATGGGCCTAAGGGTTATTCCGAGAGAGATCGCAATACCGGTCTGGGACCGATGATATTTTGAGCTGGGCTCGATGCCGTACTACGTACAATGCTGGTCTAGGACTGAGGGAAAATGAAAAGAAAAGAAAAGAAAAGTAAAAGAAAAGAGAGCAATACCCCGAGGCATATCTCATGTGATTGCATTGTCAGTCATATGCACATATCTGACTCGCATTCATATTTAGCATGTGTGACTATTGTTTACTCAGATATGAATGCTTATATGAGATATCTGAGTATTGTATGATGAGTGGAAAAATATATGGCTCATTTTGAGTATGAATGGTATACTTTGATTTGAGTATGATCGTATGACATATGGTATGATGTGATTAATATGATTCTTCATATGAGTGGTCGAGTTTTTTTAATTGTTTGGCACGATTTGTGTTAGAGGAAAGATCAGATCTTGTACTGAGATACTGATTTTCCCTGCGCTCATAAAATATGAATCTATTGTTGTGTAAGATACTTAATGAGTAGTGAAAAATACTCACCCTTTGCTTGAATTGTCTAAGTGATGCGCAGGATGCAGATAGCTGCCACTGGACTAAGATCATACTCTAAACACAATTCAAGCAAAGGGTACTTCCATTTTTGAGTTTTTGTACATATTTGTACTGTATTGTAAATCTTCATATTTTGAGTCTGAAACGTTTTCAAACTTAGTTTCAATTCCACTGTAAAAACTTTACGATACTTATATATTGGGCCGAGTGTTTTAATAATATGAAGATTTCAATTTTCTCTCTCCTTTATTTAAGATTTGATTTTATTATCAATTCTTCTATTATAATGTTTTATCAGGGAAAAGGGTTTTAAAATTGAGTTCCACATTTAGTGGTATCAGAGTAGAGATTAAATTCTCTGCGGACTGTATCAAAATTGATTTTATACATCATGTTTTGGAAGCTAAATGATTTTGAAATTATTGTTTTCGTAACATATGGAACCTATTAACGACTATCGCATGAACACACTACTAAGTCATGAGAGTCAATGAGGGACAGGGGTCAGCCCCATTACCTCCTGAGCAGCCTGCACAGCCTGCTACATAGCCTGCTATGCCTATACCTCCTTACGATCTTGCATATGCTCCGTTGTGGGAGATGATGAAAAAAATGATGCGAGATCCGAGAGCTGCAACGAGTCAATAAACTCTTAATATAGATAAGAATTTTGCTGAGGTAAGAAAGCAAGGAGCAAATCCTTCAAAGGCAGATAATTAGCTGACGGATACAGAGCATATTCTTACACGGATGAGGTGTAACTCTGAGCAGAAATTGAGGTATACGATATTGACTTAGGATGATTTCTTGAGAAAGTTTACTGAAAAGTATACCCATCCTCTATATCAGACAAAGAAAAAGATTGGGTTTCTGGAGTTGAAACAGCGAGAGACGACTGTTGTTGAATACGAGGCAGAGTTTACCATACTTCTCGATATGCTCCAGAAGATGTTGATACTGATCAAAAGAGGAGAGATAAATGTGAGAGGGGATTGATGTATGCCATTCGTAATAGGATTGCGGTTAAACCCTCGACCTACGAGATACTGATTGAGGCAGCGATCAGGGCAGAGGAGTTAGAGGCAGAGGGTAAGAAGAAAGAAAACAATAAAGAAGAAGAGCGACAGAAATCTCTGGATCTAGTTCGACTAGAGGACGTCAGAGGTCAGAGACTAAAGGTCAGTGATTTGAGACCAGAGGTTCCAGTGGTGTAGGTGGGGTACTAGACAGTCTAAAGGCGGAGCAGGAGGTGGGAGGAGTTATTCCACCAGGCCTCGTACTTATGCGAGCAGAGGTATACCGACAGGGATACGAGATTGGTGTGTTTTAATTGCCAGCAGCCGGGTCATTTTGCCAGAGATTGTCCAGACCGTAGAGAGCCTCAAGGTGGAGTTGTGTCTAGACAGAGTAGTGTGGGTGATGCTCATACTACAACATCGACAGGTAGTGGCAGATGTAGAGGTGGATGAGGTTCAGGGTCTTCTTCTGTGGGAGGAGCAGCCTCTAGAGGTGGACCAGTTGGTTTAGGTGGAGCTAGTGGATCTGGTGGGGCATTAGCACCAACAGGGTTAGCACCACAGCCCCGAGTTTTTGCTATGAACAGAGATGAAGCTGCAGAGGATCCAGACGTGATTACTGGTATTATTTTTATCAAGTGGATCTTGTATGCACAATCATCATCAAAGTCTATGCATCAAGCTATGCTAATGCAAATCACGCCATACATCTCATCTCGCATACATAATCCTCATCGAGCTTTTGCCTGGTAGGTTTGTATTTGAGTTTTTGCTCGGTTGTTCTCTCTTCGAGTTTTTGCTCAATAGTTTTCACATCGAGTTTTCACTGATGGTGGTTTTCTCATTAACTTTTTGCTCGGTAGTTTTCTCTTCGAGTTTCCCTCGGTTGTTTTTATTTGATTTTTTGCTCGTTAGTTTTCTCTTCGAGTTTTTGCTCTGTAGTTTTCTCTCCATAGTTTTCTCTTCGAGTTTTCGCACCATAGTTTTCTCTTCGAGTTTTTGCTCGCTAGTTTTCTCTTCGAGTATTCGCTTGGTAATGAAAATGCATAAATGCCATAGAATCATGCACATATAGTTACATGCTCATAAAATTCAATTGATTCCAAACTTCATCAATATAAGGAAATTCCATGCAATGACCTTCCATTAAATGCCATAATCATTTTTCTTGCCACATAAATACACTCATGCGTTCAATATTACCCAACTATCAATCTCATTTCACTGCTACCATATGATTATTCCACATACATGAAAGTAACGAATGCATATAAATAACGTACACTTTTCCACCACCCTTAGACAACATTAGAAAACATATCATGCATTGATTTCTCGCTCTCTTTCACACCACGCTAGAGCAAAGTAAATCACATACATGTCATGCAACCACAACCAAGCACATCGATCAAACACATTAAAACATCATAGCACACTACGCAAAACATAGTCATTCCTTCTCACATGAGCGCACACATACACCATACACAATATTTCATAGCAGGCAGTTCTAGTTCACGGTTATATATTGAAATACGCACTCAAGCAAACATAATTAACCATGCAAAGACTAGATATGGATAAGTAAGTAATGGGTCATACACTTACCTCCAAATCTAGGCCAGCTCGTTCGGCGGTCGCTCCGGCTCCTCTGTGACTCCGATTCTTACATTGATCATTAGCTAAAGACCATTCAATTGACACTTAATAACTACAAATCTTATACTGCTATGAAGTTTTTACCCATCATTTTCCCCTTTCGTCTAGAATCCTAACTTAGTCAACCTTTCTCCTCTTTGTTCTCTTAAAAACCATAATATCCATTCTCTACATCATCCTACACACACTTTGTTTTCCTTAATGTAACAAAACTCTCCTCTCACCTTAATTTACCATCTTAAATTCGTGATTTTCATGCCTAACTTGTGTTAAAGTTGAAAGCTTACCTCAATATAGAGTTTTCCCCATACCCTAGCTCTTTTTGATACTAGGAATATGGAGGGATTTTGTGTTTAAGATTGTAATTTAGGGAAGAGTATGTATATTGAAGGTTCTGTGAGGGTTGGGAAGGTGATTTTGGGGAGAAATAGACTTTTGGTCCTTAACTGTGTCGTTTTGGTCCATTTTCCTCTCGTTTTAATGACCTGTCCATAGCCCGTTAACTAACGTTTGAAGGAATTAATGTAGGTTTACTAAGTGTTAATCCCTAACTCTCCTAACATGGCTTGAACTTGATTACACCTATTTACACCTCAACACAGTCTCGATATGACTAGAACACTTTTAGGTGTCACTCCACCCCGCTTGGAGTGACTCGAGTCTGTCTCGATAAGATTGGAGCGTGACTAGACTCTGTCTCAGCATGATCCGATCGTTACTCAATCACGTCTCGGTAGGATTCCAGCTTGACTCGATCGTATCTCAGTGTTATTTGAGTGTGACTCGACCCAGTATCGACGTGACCTCACTGCATCTCAATGTGACTTAAACACATCTAAGTATAAATCGACCTCATCTCGACGTTACTCGACCGTGCCTTAGCATGACCCTAGAGCGACTCGACTGCGCCTCAACATTACTCAATGGTGTCTTGGCAAGATGTGCTTGTCGACCACATCTTGGCATGATCTGAGCATGACTGAATTTCGTCTTCGAGTGGTCTGAGCTTGACTCGAGAACATCTCGACGTGTTTGGGCATGACTCGACCTTGTCTAGATGTGATTCAATCGAGACTCAACCTTAGCATGACGCGACCCTGTCTGGGCGTTATCCGAGCGTGATTTGACTGTGTCTCAACGTGTCTTGGCACTCTCCAAGCATGACTCAATCGCGTCTGGTCATATTTCAGTGTGACTCGATCACATCTCGGCGTGACTCGTCCACGTCTCGACTTGACTCCTTCTCACCATGTCTAGACGTGACTCGGTGCATCTATTAGTGATTTGAGTGTGACTCGACCGCATATTGGTGTGACTCGAGCTTGATTCGAGCTTGACACGTCCACATCTTGGTGGGATGCCCACGTGACACGATGATAATTACTTATGACTTGTCATCCTTTTATGGGCACATTAGGTGTATGTTAAAGTATATAAAAATCCATCAAAAGTTTCATAGAGATTTCAGGTCTAAGAACTCCGATATAAGACTTTCACATGAGAATTACTTATGACTTTGAACCATGTACTTGTTCTCATTGGCAGGGTTAAACCAAACACCATGACGTAGATATGTATCTATGAGTTCTGACTAACATCCCATGCCCTTATGTTTAGTACGAGCGAACCCACTAAGTCAAAAATAGCACTTGTCTTAATTCATATAATATTCCTATATTAGTCACCAACTAAGAATGTTTTAGAAAAAAAATCTCTCGCTTCAAAGGTCCTACGAGCGTATGCATCATATATACCAACATAAATATCATGATACGCAATCACGGAATTCAAATTTTTCGAAGCGAACAAACATTATAGAAAAATAGAATGAATTGTCTTACACATGAAGATAATCAGACAATGATTGGGCTAGGGCTTCCACCAACAAACTCGACTCTGTCTCGGCATGACTCGTTCCAGCTAGACGTGACTCGACTGCATCTTCACGTGGCTTAACCTCATCTTAACATGATTCAACTGGATCTCGGAATGATCCGACCGTTACTCCACTGCATCTCAACATGACTCGATCACGTTTCGGTATAAGATGTCCCCCTTTCAGTGTTATTCGACAACGTATGTTAGTGATCCAAGCGTGCCTTAACCGGTCTCAGCGTGCTCCGAGCACAACTCGACCGCATCTCAACATAATATGAGTTTGACTCGACCGCATCCGACGATTACTCCACTGCATCCTAGTGTAACCCGACCGCATCTCATTGTGATCCGGGCATGAATCGGCCGTGTTTTGGGCAGATGCAAGCGTGACGTGACCATTTCTCAACTAAATATGAGCATGACTTGACCGTGTCATGTTGCATTTCAAGCGTAACTCAACCATGTCTCGATATTACTCGACCGCATTTAGAAAGGACTTGAGCTATTCTAAGAGTGACCCAATCATGTATCGAGGTGACTAGATCACCTCTTGATTGCGTCTCGACGTGAATCCACTTAGTTTGGCCGTGACTTAACCGTGTCTAGGCGCAACTCGACTCTGTCTCGGTGAGACTCCACCGCATCTCAGTGGGATCCAAGTATGATACAGCCGCGTCACAACTGTCGCACTCAATTTTGTAAAGTTCATTTTCAAATAAAACACGAATTCAACAACCATTTTTTTCCTTTAAAACAATCCAATGTGAAAGAGGAAAAGAAAAGATAAAATACATATACTTCATTTTTCGATGATATGCGGAAGCAATGGAATTGATTAACAAATGTTTGTGTGCAAATCATTTTTCTATACTAAAGTTTGTATAGATATACAAAAAAGTGTATGAAAGAAAACCCGCAAAACTCAAGCTAAGGAGGCGACCTATGCAGTCATAGTATCACCTCTTGAGCCCGCCAAAAGGATTTTCCAACCTTAGTCTATTGTGGCTCTGCACAATCACCACAAACACACATGCACGTGAGTAATTAATTACTCAGTAAATACACCTACAACATTTACCAAAGTAGTTAATGCATAAGTACTCATTGGTAAATTGTGCTAGGAGTTTTAGATATTAAAGATAAGGGTTTATCCTAATTACAATCTCTTTCAGGAAGCTTTTATACTTTATCCAAGGTAAGAAATCGTAGATTTATTAAAGGGAACGATCTGGGAAACGGTTTACAGAAATCGTTTGCCAACTCATTCTCCTTTCTTAGTTTTCCCTGAAAGTGAAACAGTTCGGTAAACGGTTTGCCCAAACCGTTCTCGAACCCATTTTGTCTTTTCTATACCTCCCTGGAAGTGGAACGGTTTGCACAAACCATTTCAGATATTGTTCTCATCTTTAAAAGTCTCATTATTCATCTTAGCGTTATGCGACCATGTCGAGTCTCGGCATTACTCGACCGAGTCTCAGCATGATCCCACTGTGACCCGACCGCACCTCAGTAAGAACCAATCGTGTGCCGACCTCATCTCAACGTGACTTGAACCCTTCTCTGTATGATGCGACTGAGTCTCAACGCATTTCGAACATGAGTCGACCGCATCTTGCCATATTCTGAAGTGACTTGATTGCATCTCTACGTGATTCGAGAGTGACTAGAGCCCCTCTCGACTTGACTCGACTGAGTCTTGACGTGAATCTCTCCCTTCTTAGTATGAGTCCACCTTGTCTCGACACGACTTGACCCCGTCTCGACATGACTCGACCGTGTCTCGATGTGATTCGAGTGTGACTCAACCGCATCTGGTCATAAATAGACTATGTCACGGCTTGAATCGACCGTGTTTCGGCGAAACCCGACCAGTCTCGGCGTGAGTCGACCACGTCTCGACTTGACTCGACAACATCTCGGCGTAATCCAAGCCTGACGCGGCCATGTCTGGGCTTCATTTGAGCACGATTCAAGCGCACTTTGGCCGGATCCTAGCTAGACTCCACCGCGTCTTGGCATGATTTGAGGCTAATTGGATCGTATCTTGGCCTAACTCAACCGCACCTGTGGTGACTCGACCACTTCTCAGGGTGAAAAGACTGCGCCTCGGGGTGACTCGTCCTTGTTAAGGGTGATTCGACTGCATCTCAGTGTGACCCCACCGAATGTAGGCGTGATTGGGCACCATATCGTTGTGACATGACCCCATCTTGGCGTGATTGAACTACTTCTTGACTGATCTCAGCATGATCAGAATGTCACTCATTGTGATCAGAACGTCATTCATTGTAATCTAAGCGTGACTCGACTGCATCTCAATGGTATTCGAGTGTGACTGTACTTACCTGACTCGACCCCTTCTAGACATCACTCGACCCCGTCTTGGTGTCGTTTGAAAGCATCTCAATGTGATTCGAGCTAGACTCGACCATGTCCTGACGTGATCCGAGTGTGACTCAACTACGTCTTGAGGTGATCTGAGCGTGACTCTAACCTGTCTCGGTATATATCGACCTCGTCACTACGTGATCCTAGCGTCACTCTTGTCTCGGCGTGACTCAACCTAGTGTCATCGTGACTCGACAGCATTCGAGCACGAGTCCACAGAATCTCGACATGATCCGAGCTATACTCGACTGCATCTCAACCTGATCTAAGCATGACTTTACCATGTCTCAACATGACACCACCGCGTCTCGGTATGACTCAACTCCGTTTCCATGTGTCTCGACCCGTCTTGGCGTGACCTGATAGCATTTTGGTGTGACTCATCCCCGTTTGACATGACTCAATCTCGTTTGGGCGTAACTTGGCCGTGTCTCAGCGTGACTCGACAACGTTGACCACTTTAGGGAATGACAAGACCATATTTCGATGAGACTCGACTGTGTCTCGATCACATCTTAGTATGACTCTACAGTGTTTCGACCATGCATAGGCATGGTCCGAGAGTGACTCGACTGCGTCTCGTCGTGACTCGACCGTATCTCACCTTCATCAGAGCTTGACCACACCACATCTCGGCATTATCCGAGCGTAAATGCCCATGTCTCGTTGTTATCGATGCGTGACTTGACTGCTCCTCATCACTATCCGAGCATGAGTCGACCGCATCTCGTATGGATCCAAGTGTGACTCAATTGTGCCTCAGCATTATTCGACCTTGGGTGGGCATTATTATCCGAACGTGATTTGACCAAATCTAAGCTTGACTCAACTGCATCTAAGCATGACTAGAGCGTGGTTCAGCACGACTCTACCGCATCTTCGCATATTTCACCTAATCTTGGTGTCACTTGGCCGTGTGTCGACGCGATGTGCATGTGACACGATTTCGTCTTTATGTTACATAATAGCATCTTGGCGTGACTCGACTGCGTCTCAGCGTGGTTCGACCCTATCTCAGCATGACTCAATCGTGTGTCAACATGACTTGACCGTTTCTCGAAGAGTCTCGACGTTATCTTAGTGTGACTCTAATGAGTCTCCATGGGAGTCGACCACGTCTTGGCATGACTGGACGCTGTCACAACATAACATGACTCATTTTAGTGAGACTCGACCGCATATTTTCATGATCCAATCAAGATTCAATCTCATTTCGACATGTATCAACCGCGTCTTCATGTGACTCGACAGAGGCTCAGCGTGACTGCATGACTCGATTGTGTCTTGGTGTGACTCGATTGTGTCTTGGTGTGACTTGATTGTGACTCAACGTAATCCGAGCGTGACTCGACAAGATTCAAGCGTGGATTGACCGCATCCCGGTGTGATCTGAGAGTGATTGGACTGCAACTGACTAAAATCGTCTAAAGTTACCTCGACTCATCTCGACTTGATTTGAGCGTTAAATGATCGTGTCTCGGTATGATTTGAGTGTGACTAAATATTGTCTCACCATGATCCGAGGTTGACTCGACCTCATCTCAACATGATGTGAGTGTGACTTGACCCATCTCGACGTGACCCGACCCCATCTCGGCATGACTTAACCGCCTCCTGGCATGGATCGATCGCGTATTGGTATGACTCCAGCCCGTCTCAATATGACATGACTATGTGTCATAGTGACTGGACTGCATCATGGCATGACTCGACTGCGTCTTCCCATAACTCGACCATGACTTGTCTTGACTCGTCCCTATCTTGGCATGACTCAACCCCATCGCAGCGTGACCCGAGCTTAACTCGATCGCATCTTGACATGATCTCAGCGTGACCATATCTGCTTATCGGCGTGATTCCTCTCCGTCTTCTCGTGACTCAACCTCGTCTTGACGTGATCTCAGTGTGACTTGGCCGCTTATCGGCGGACTCGACCCCGTCTCAAAATAATCGATCGCGTCTCAGCGTGATAAGAGTGAGACTCAAGGGCGTCCAAGCACGATCTGAGTGTGACTCGACCGTGTCTTGGGCTGAACGGACCGTGACTTGACTGCATCTCTGCTTGATCAGAGTGCGATTAAACTGCCTCTCTAGATGAATTCACCTTGTGTTGTTGTCTCACCACTGTTTCTCGAGGATAATTGACCTGATTGTGCCGTGACACTTCTGTTTCTCGGTGTAACACAACTCTGTCACGTGCGTGGCTTGAAAGCATCTCGGTGTGACTAGACCTCATCTCAGTGAGATACACCGCATCTCGACGTGACTTGATATCACTTTTTCGTGAACCAACCTTGTCTCGGCATGACTTCACCTCATCTCAACATGACACGACCTCTTCCCGGCATGATATGACAACATCTCTGCTTGACTTCACTGCCTCTTAGAGTGACTGGACCTTGTCTCAGTGTGACCTGACCCGTCACTGCGTGAAACGACGATGTATTGGCGTAACCCCTCCCTGTCTTGGTGTAACTCGACCTTCTCTCATCATGACTAGACCGCATCTTTGCTTGAGTCGACTACATCTCCACGTTACTCGACCCCGTCTTGTAGTGACTCGAAAGAGTCTCGTTGTGGCTCAACCCCATCTTGATTGTGACTCGAGCACTTATCAGCGTGACTCGACCGCGCCACTCGGTTTGATCCGAGCTTAACTCAATAATAACTTGGCATGCTTAGAGCCTGACCCCATCTTGCCTAAGTGTGATATGATCGGGACTCAACCGCATCTCAACGTGATTCAACTTTGACTCGACCGTATCTCAGCATGATCGAACATGACTCGACGGCATCTCAGCATGATCGAACATCACTCAACCGCATCTGAGCATGATCTAACCTTGACTCAATCATGCCTCGATGGGATTCGAGGGATACTCGACCACTTCTCGACGTCTAGACGTGGCTCGACCCAATCTACGTATGCTCGACCGCATCTTAACGTGACTTGACCGCGTCCTGAGCATGTTTCGATTTGGGTCAACCCTTTCTCAACTTGACTTTGCATCTTAGATTGAACCAACCCATCTCGGCATGACTCAATTGCATGTTAGTGTGACTCGACCGCGTCTCGAGGTCAGCTGAGCGGGAATAGTTCCTGTACTGGCGTGATCCGAGCTCTCATTAAATAGAGATCTAACGTGACTCCACCTCATCTGAAATGATTCGATTGGGACTCGTTTGTGTCTCGGCGTGAGCCGAGCCTGACACGACCCCATCTCGGCGTGTTCCGACATTAACTCGACTGCATCTCAGTGGGATCCGAGGGTGATGCAACCAGGTCTCAACTTAATCCTAGCGTGGCTCGACTGCTTCTTGACGTGATACAAGCGTGATTTGACCGTGTATCGAGATGACCTGAATGTAACTCAACAACGTCTTGACGTGACTGGACCCCTGTCACAACGTGGCTCAATTGCCTCTCAATGCGACTGGATCTCGTCCTGGGCATGACTCAACCTCATCTTGGCACGATACGAGTGTGGCTCAAATGCATCTCCGTGGGATCCGAGCGTGTCTCAACTGTGTTTCGGTGTTATCCGAGCATGACTCCACCCCATTACAGCATGTCTCCATGAGATCTGAGCATGACTCAATTGCGTCTCCATGATCCGAGCATGACTCGACCGTATCTAGACACGACTCGATCGCATCATGGAGTTACCCGATTGTTCTTTGAGGTGACTCAATCGCGTCTAAACCTCTTTTGAGCGTGACTCAACCCTGTCTCGATGTGACTTGACTATGTCACAGCATGATTCGATCATGACAACACCTCATCTTGGTTCGACATGACCCCATCTCGACTTGACTTGACCCTGTCTCGACGTTACTCGACGGAGTCTCGACAGCATCTTGGCCTAACTCGACCCACCTTGGCTGACTGGATCCTGTGTCAGCATAACTCGACGGTGTCTCAACATGGCTCAAATGTGTGTTGCCATGATCCAGGGTGATTCAACCCTGTGTCGGCATGATCCGATCATGAATCGGCCCCGTTTCAGTATGATCCGAGATTAACTCAACCAAATCTCCATAGGATTCAAGCGTGAATCGACCGCGTCACTGTGGGATCTGAACATGACTCAACCTTGTCTTCGCGTGACTTGACTGCGTCTCGGTGTGATTCGAGCATGACTCAACCACATGTCAATGTGACTCAAACACGTCATGGCATGACTCGATCTTGTCTTGGCTTATCTCAGCTCCATCGTGATGAGAGTCGACCGCATCTCAAACTGACTCAAATGGATTTTGACATGATTCGAGTGTGACTCGGCCGTGTGTCGACCTTATTTGAGATTGATTAGACCACTTTTGGGCATAATTTGACTTGGCCGCGTTTCAATGTGTATTGACCTAGTCACGGCGTGACTCGACCCCGTTTCAACATGACTCGACCGCATCTCGGTGTGGCTTGAGCATGAAACCACCACTACATGGTATGATTCGATCGTGACTCAACCGGGTCATGACAAGAATAAAGCGTGACTGAACTATATCTTGACGTGACATGAACTAGTCTTGGTGTCACTACATGTGTCTCGACGTGACTTGATCGTACATTGATTGCATCACGAAGTGACTCAACCTTATGTCGACTGTGTTTCGACGTGACTCGGCCTTATCTCAGTGAGACTCGAACGTGTCTTGTTGTTACTCGACCCTATTTCACCTTCACATGACCTCTTTTCAGAGAGACTCAACAAGCCTCAGCTATATCCACGCGTGACTCGACAGCATCTTTACGTTACTCGACCTAGTTTTTGCATAACTCGATCCTGTGCGTGTTGCGACCACATCTCAGTGCGACTCAACCGTGTCTCAACCACATCTTGACCTGAGTCGCCCCTGTCTTCAATTGACTCGATCGTATCTCGGGATGAGTCGACTCTGTCTTGGTTATGTGTTATCAAATCCCATCTTGATATGACTCAGTCGAGTCCCGAAATGAGCCGAGCATGACACAACAACATCTCATTGTGATCCGAGCTTGATTCGACTGGGTTTCGGCATGATATGACTATGACACAACTGCATTTCAGCGTGATACATGCGTGACTCAATAACGTCTCAGCATGAATTGATTGTGACCTAACCCTATCTGGGCATGATATAAGCTTGACTCGTTTGAATCTCTGCGCGACCCGAGCGTCCCACAATCAAATTTCAATGTGATCTGAGAGTGACTCGATCGCATTTCCGTGTGATTTGAGTGTGACTCGACTCCGTCTAGACATGACTCAATAACAGCTCGATGTGACTTCATCGTGACTCAGCTAGATCCGAGCTTCAGTCGATAGCCTATTGAAGTCACTCAAATTCGTCTCGACATGACTCGACCGCATCTCGGCGTGCTCCTAGTGTGACTCCACAACGTCTCAGCAGGCATTGACCTTAGCTCGACCGCGTCTTTGCATGATGGGAGCGTCATTCAACCGTATCTTATCGTGATCTGAGTTTGAATAGACCGTATCTTATCCTGATCTAAACATGACTCGACCACGACTTGACAGGATCCGAGCATCACTGATTGCGTCTTAGCATCATTCGATCGTAACTGCGTGTGGGCTTGACTCAACCTCGTGTTCGCATGGCTTTACCGTCTCTGTGCATGATCGAGCGTGACTCGTCTGTCTTTCGACGGGATACAAAGACGACGTGACTGCATTTCGGCAAGATCTAAGCGTGAATCTACCGCATCTCGGCATGATTCGAGCGAGACGTGACGGCATCTTGCCGCAGAGCACGACTGGACCGTGTCTCGCCGTGATCCAGCCTGGACTAGATTGCGTTTCTGTACATTGCGAGCCTGGCTTGACCCCAACTCCATGAGATACGGGTTTTACTCGAACCTGTCTTGACGCGATTTGAGCTTGACTCGACCACGTCTTGGTGCGACTGAGCCATACTAAACTACATCCAGGAGCGCTCATCTCGCCGTAACACGACCTCGTCTTTCCTTGAAATCACCCTTCCTCAACTAGTTTTTTATTCAATGTAACGGTTAAAATTTTCTCTTAGAGAAAGATTCCCTTAATACATTTCTTTTAGTTCCTCACTCGTCGGAGAATGCGGCATTGTATTATTCTAAGTTATCTGCTCCCTAAGATGGGAGGGAGTAGGTCTTGCTTCATATTTGTTAGTTCATTTCTAGTTTACTCATGGGATTTTGAGTCGTTTTACTCTCTTTCAAATATTAGTGCGACTCGACCATATCTCGGCGTTACTCAACCCCATCTCCACGTGACTCTATTTCATCTCTACGTGGCTGAAGAGTGACTCGGCGACACTCGATCGATTCTCAACGTGACTCGACCTCATCAAGGCGTGACTCGACCTCATCAAGGCCTGATACGACACTGTCTCAACGTGACACGACCTGGTCTCGGCATGACTGGTCTGCGTCTCGACTTGATTTAAGCTTGACCCAACTTCGTCTCGACGGACTCTAAGCTTACTCAACGCACCTCGGCGTGATCTAACTTTACCACGTGTCTACGTGTTTTGAGTGTGACTTGAACCCATCTTAGTGTAACTTGACTGCATCTCTGTATGACTCGACTTTGTCTTAGCATGACTCAAGCGCATCTCAGCATGACTTGGCTGCGACTCGGTGTGTGTCGAGCAATCTCAACTGTATATCGTCTTGTCGCGAGCGCGACTCGACCATGTCTCCACGAGACTCAACCGTGTCTTGGCATGACTCGACCGCATATCGATATCATTTGACCCCGTCTGTACTCGACTCGACCGCTTTTCGCTATGACTCAACTACGTTTGGGAATGACTCGATACCATCTCGGCGTGACTTGACCTATCTAGGCGTGATCCGAGTGTGACTCAACCACATCTCGGCGTGATACGAGATTGACTCGACAACATCTCAATGGGATCCGTGGCTGACTCGGCTCTGTCTCTGTGTGATTTGAAATGTGACTCGACGTTGTCTCTGTATGATTCTAACTTGACTCTCCTCTGTCTCGACATGATCTAATTGTGTCTCGTGTGCATCTCGGCGTTAGTGAGACTCGACCGTATCTCGTCATAATCTGAGCATGACTAACACTGTCTCGACGTGATCCGTGCTTATCTATACCACATCTCAGCATGATTCGAGCATTACTCGATAGTATCTCAAGTGATTCGAAAGCTACTCCACCGCATCTCGTCGTAATCCAAGTGTGATTCCCCCCGTCTCGGCCTAACTCGACCATCTCTCAATGTCACTCAGCTTGTCTTGATGTAATATGAGTATGATTCGACGCCTCTCGGCGTCACTCGGTCGCAGCTCAACGACTGTTAGCCTGACTCGACCCTATCTTAGCGTGACCCCACTGCATCACAGCGTGACTTACTCTGTCAAGGCTTGACTCGATCACATCTCGGCAAGACTCGACCCCTTCTTGGTATGATCCTAGCATGACACGACCACGTCAGGGTGTGATCTGAGCATGGCTCGATTGCATCTCAGCGTGATCGAAGCTTAACTCGAAAGCATCTCAAAATGATTCGAGAATGATTGCATTCGTATATACATGACTCAACTACGTGTTAGTGGAGCCGAACCCATCACAGCATGACTCGACTGCAACTCGACGTGACTCGACCCATCTAGGAGTAACTCAACCCCATCTCGATGTGACTCTATAACTCAGTGGTGTCTCGGTGTGATCCAAGCATGACTCAACTTGTTTTGATGTCACTCGTTTGTGTCTAGACATGACTCGACGTGATCCGACCATGGCTTGACCCCTTCTTGGTATGATCCTAGCATGACACGACCACCTCACTTGTTGTGATACGAGCATGGCTCGAACACGTCTCGACGTAATACGACCGAGGCTCGACCGCGTCTCAGTCTGATACGCTAGTGACTGAAATGCATCTCGGCGTGATTCTAGCCTAACTTGATTGTGTCTCAGCGTAATTAGAGCCTGACGTGTCTAGGTGTGACATGACGCAGTCTTGATGAGGCTCAAGAACGAATCAATGTTATGGGACCTCATCACGGTGTAACTTGACCGCGTATCGGCGTGACTCGACCGCGTATCAGCGATTGCTTCTCAGCATGAGTAGATCCCATCTTGGCCTGACTCTACCTTTATCGGCGTGACACGACCTCATCTCGATGTGACTTGGCCCCTTCTCCGTGTGACTTGACCCTGCATCGGCGTGACTCGACGGTGTCTTAGCATTAATCCACCTCGTATCGGCGTGACTTGACTCCATTTCGGGTCAGTACACCCATCTCCCTATCTTGGCATAACATGAACCCAGTTCGGGTGAGTACTCCCATCTCCCTGTCTGGGCCTGACACGATTGTGTCTCGGCATGACCTCATCTCGGTGTGTCTCTACAGCGTATCGACTTAAATTGAGAGCGCATCAGTGTGATTCGACCGCATCTCGGCATGACTCGACCATAGCTTGGCGTGACTTCATCCCATCTCGACAATACCCTATCTGGGCGTGACTAGACTGTGTCGACGTGATTCGAGCATGACTCAATAACGTCTCGGCGTGACCCAACTATGTCTCGTTGTGCCTCAACCTTGTCTAAGCGTGACTTGACGTCGTATTGTGATCTCGATGTGATTCGAGCGTGACTTGGCCGTGTCTCAACATGATTGGAGCGTGACTCTGTCTCCACATGATCCGAGTTTGTCTAGATCGCGTCTTAGAGTTCTCCAAGTGTGACTCGACCCAGTCTTGCGTCGTACGATCCGGACTTTATCGCATTTCATTGTGATCCGAGCATGACTCGACCATTTCCCCGACATGATTCAACTGCGTCTCTGTATAACTTGACCATGTCTCTGCATGAATCGACTAAGTCTCAACCGCATGTCGATATGACTCGAAACTGTCTCGGCATGACTCAACCGTGTCTCCATGTGACTCGACCCTATCTCTGCAATGCCTCGATTATATCTCAACTGAGACGACTGCACCTCGTCTTGATCTAAGTCTGACTCGATCACGGCGTGTCTTAATCAGAGCATGATTCGACAGTGGCCCAGTGGGATCGACCGTAACTGGGTTGTGTCACGACGGGGTCCAAGCATTACTCGACAACATTCCACTGGGATCCAAGCATGACTAGATCACATCTCAGCATGATCCATGCGTGAATTGATTTTGTCTTGGCATGACTCAGCTGCATCTCGACCTCCTCACGGCGTGTCTCAACTCGTCAGGACGTGACCTGACCACATCTGGGCATGATCCCAATGTCAGAACACTGCATCTCAATGTGACTCGACAACATCTTGGTGTGACTGAACACGTGATTTGAACACGTCTCGGTGTGACTCAATCGTAATTCAATGTGATTCGACTATCTTTCAGCGTGACTAGATTGTGTCTCGGCGTGTTCTGAGCATGGCTCGACAGTGTCTCAACATGACTTGACCGCATCTTGGCGTGACTCGATCGCGTCTTAACTACATCTCAGCGTTACTCGACTATGTCTCGGTGTAACTCAACCGAGTATCCTCAAGACTAGATCCCGTCCTTTTGTGGCCGACTCGGTCTAAGCATGATTCTGTCATGACTCGACCACATCTCGGTGTGATTCGATCTGTTTGCGTCACTCAACCTCGCTTTGTTGTGACTCGACAAGATCTCGGTGTTCTCCAAGCGTGACTTAACCCAGTCTCGGCATGATTCTATCATGACTTGACCGCATTTCATAGTGATCCGAGCATCACTCTACCATGGATCTGCTTGAATCAACCGCATCTCGGTTTGATTTAGCCCCATCTTCGCGAGACTCGACCAAGTCCCGATCATGTTTCGATATGACTCGACCCTGTCTCGGCATGACTCAATCATGTCTCCGTGTGACTCCACCCTATATCGAAAGTAACCCGTCTGCATCTCGGCGTGAGTCGACTATGCCTCGTCGTGATTCGAGTGTGACTTTAACAGGTCTCATTGTTATCCGAGGGTGATTAGACCACAACCCGGCGAGATCGAGCGTAACTCGGCCGCCTCGCAGTGGGGTTCGAGCGTGATTTGACAACGTCTTGGTGGGATATGATTGTGACAAGACCGCATCTCAACATGATCCAAACATCAATCCATTGCATCTTGGTGTGATACTACTACGTCTCGGCGTGACTAGACTGTGGTTTCAGGTCACTTGACCGCATCTCAATATCATCACGACGTGAATTGACCCGTCTAGGTGTGACTCGACTGTGTAACGGCGTGATTACAGCGTGACTTCACTATAAATCAACGTGACTCAACCTGTCTCGGCCTAACACAACCGCATCTCGGCGTGAGCTGCAGGTCTTAATCGCATCACAGCTTGATTCAACAGCATCTCGGTCGAGTGTTGGCTGCTTAAAACCTTCTTGGCATGACCCCACTCATGTCAACTTGACTTGACCCTTCTTGGAGTGACTTGAACCCATCTTAGCGTGACTCAACCGCGTCGCAACATGATCCTAGACTGATTCGTTCGCCTCTCAACCTTATTAGGGATTGACTCAACCCCGTCTCGGTCTGATTTGAGCATGACAATACCGCTCTTGATGTGAATCGGCCTTGTCAGCGCATTACTTTTCTGTGTCTCAGCGTGAGTCAACCTCTTCTCGGCTTGACTAGTTCGTATCTCGGTGTGACTCGATCCCATCTCAGCGTGACTCGAGCTCGTCTTGGTGTGACTTGACCCCTATTGAAAAGACCTGACCGCGTCTCAATGTGATCAAACACGTCTCATCAAGACTCGACCACATCTCTGTTTGACTCAATGGCATCTCAATGTGACTCGACTGCGTCTCGGCGTGACTCGATCCTATATCAGAGTGACTCGACCCCGCCTCAGTATGACTCAACCCTGTCTCAGCGTGACTCGTCTGCAGCTCGACCACGTATCGGTATGATTAGACCTTATCTTGGCGTGACGTGAGCATGACTCAACCACGTCTCGCGTGGTCCAAGCCTGACTTCACCGCATCTCGGTATGATCTGAGCGTTACTTCATCGCATATCGAGAGTGCCTGGACTATGTCTCGGTGTGATTCGAACATGCCTCCACTTTGTCTCGATGGGAACCGAGCGAGGCTCGACCGCTTTTCAGTGTGATACAGGCGTGCCTAAACCACGTCTCGCATGCTCTGACAGTGACTTGAACACGTCACGGCGTGATCCTAGCGTTTCGGAGTGATTTGAGCATAAGTAGACCATTTGTCAACAATATTCAAAGGTGTCTTGCCCGCGTCTCGATGTGATTAGATATTGACTGCACCCAATCTTGGTGGGACTCAATCGTGTTTTGGCGTGAATCAACCTTCGACGTGACACTTTTGCCACTTTAGGTGACTCAACAATAACTCAGCATAATATGACAACGTCTCAACATGACTAGATGTTGTCTCGGTGTGACCCTATCGCGTCTCGACTTGAGTCGACATGTATCGACGTGACTCAACCGCGATTATGCCTGACTTGACAGCATCTCAGCTTGACACGATCCCATCTATACATGACTCTACCCTGTATGAGCGTCAACATACCGCATCTTGGTAAGATTCGATCATGGCCCAACAATGTCTCGACATGACTCAATCACATCTCAATCACATCTCGGCGTGATTTGACCCTATCTTGGCATGATTCATCCCGTCTCAGCGTGAAAAGATTATTTCTTGGCATGACACCACTGTATTTTGGATGCTCGAACTTGTGTCGATGTGATCAAAAAGAGACTCGAATGCATCTTAGCGTGATTCGAGAGTGACTAGATCGCATCTAGGTGTGATCGGAAAGTGACTCTACTGCGTCTTTGGTGACTTTACTGCCCCTCGATGTGATCTGAGCTTGACTTGACCTCGTCTTGATGGGATAAGAAGGTGACACGACCATGTCGCAACGTCATCTGGCCGTGACAAGGTCGCATCATGGTGGGATCTGAGTACGACTTGAGTGCATCTTGATGTGGTCCGACTGAGTCTAAACTCCGACTCGGTATGCCCGAACCGTGTCTTGGAATTACCCGACCCTGTCACGAAATGACTCAACAATGCGAAGGTGTGACTCAATCGAATCTCGACAAGACTCTACCCTGTGTTGATGTGGCTCAACCCCTTCTCGGCGTGACTCGACCGCGTCTTCGTATGATGCTAAATTTTCTTTCAGTAAGTTATGAAGTATTAAAACCCATAAAAAATTTTAACAATAAAAAAACAATTGGTGATGAATATGAAAACCTTAGCTTGCACATATGTGGAAATACAAAAGTGCACAATTAATGTAAAAGGTTAGAGTGAACACATTTACAACTACAAAGGACTTTACAAAACCATGAAATCATTTCCTTAATAAAAACTTCCATCGTCGTACAACAACCATAACCCAACAGGTGAGTGTAAAAATTCAGTAACTGGATACCTCCTAAGTAACATATTTGTCCATATAAAGTCTAATACACTCGTTCACTAAGTTCCACGGAAAATTCCCTAATTAGACTAGCACCACATCTCATTTGTTCGTACTGACGACTCAGTCGTGCAGACTATTATCTTACTTTATTCATTACATAGGGTGATCGCATTACATAACGTGCATCCTGATCTATGAGTTTAATTTCAGTGGTGTTTTCCACTTCTATTCTTAGATTGCTAACTACCTCCATTGGATAAATTGTCATTGTACATTGATTTCCACTCGTCTCTAGTTAATTGGGTTTACAGCCTCTACTCCTGTAGTACGTTACCAATTCATTTATGTTGCTAGAAAACTCCAGAAATCAGTGCGAAGTGGTTGATGATGGCGCGTATAAGGTAACACACGTTAATTCACATCCTAACGTATTTTAATCAAATGTAGAGGCCATGATTTAACCATGAAATTCACATTTAACACTTATACATTTCTCATAGCAACTAACTTCTTCTAAAACAGAACCTATACATTCAAACACACTCTCAAGCTTCCTTTCATGCACATTCATCCTTGGCAATCACACATCCTATCAACCATTTCATACCACATATATATGAGATCATAATTCATACCTATAATCGCATTGCACATTTCCAAACACACATCACATACCATACGTAGACATATTGCACCACATGCTCATTGCTATCACAACATTTTATTCACCATTAAAGTAAAACACACTCCTTACTTTCCTATTCTAACTGAATGCTTTAGCATACAACATACGCCTTACTTTTCTATTCACACACATGTAAAATCATTCAAACACAACACCAACATCCACATTCTCCACACATTAAACATTCTCAAACACCTCATTCATGCAATTATGATTAATCAAAATTCATGTAACATACATCAATATAAAAGAACATCCATTCACAACATCAACACAAATATGAACAATGCGTATGGATCGTGTTTATTGCATGCCTTTATCTTTTTTTCTCAATGTCATGCTTTCTCTCTCTTTCCCTTGGTTGTTAAACCAGTATCAATAAGCTTAGAATTACTCAGCCTCGTAAAAGACCTTTTTATCCGTGCACATACGCTTAGAATTACTCAGTCTCAGATTGACCTCTTTCTTTCGTCATCAACCGGTGGCCATTCAATTAGAATTACTCAGTCTCACATAACACATTATCATTCGAGCTATATGCGCTTAGAATTACTGAGTCTCGCATTGCCATTCTCATCTTTTCACTGTGCAAACGGTTGGCAATGTGCTGAATTAGTCAGTCTCACATGACATCCTCCAGCCATGGCACAAGTGGTTTGAATTATTCAGTCTCACATTGCCATTGTTACGTAAGTTGATTAATAGAGCGTTGATGCACTTGGAATTGCTCAGTCTCACATGACGCTCTCTAATCCATAACATATGTGCTTAGAATTACTCAGTCTCACATTGCTATTTCTATCCAAGTTGTTCAACCAAGGGTCGGCCTCTCAATTTCATGTCCGTAATTTAAATTCTACCATGCATGTATGCCCCATACGTATTTTATCGTGAATACATATGTTTAAATCACACAATAGAATCTCATGTACATAATTTTCTCTTCGATTTTTTGCTTAGTAGTTTTCTCTTCGAGTTTTTGCCCAGTAGTTTCTCTTTGACATTTCACTCGATAGTTTTCTCTTTGAGTTCTCGCTCGGTATTGTAAAATGTATGAATATTATGGAAACAATGCACATGTGAAATTCACACCTTTCCACATGCGTTTATTCAACAATTCATGCAAACAAAGACATCACGCATAATCATGTTAACATTTATACATTCCGACTCTCAAGAATCATCATTCAATCGGTACCCAAGTACACACAATGCATCCATTTCATGTAATCTAACTCAAACAACATCAACCATCCGCATTACAACATCATAGAACACAACGCAAGGCATGGCCTTCCTATTGACACATAAGAACACACACGAAACAGCATATTTCCTTGAATATGGGTTTCTATTTCTTGTTTACATATTTAATTACGCAAATTAAGCTAACATACTTAACCATGCAAAGACCAGATATAGAGAAGTAAGTGACGAGGTACACACTTACCTTTAATTTAGGCGAGCCCCCTTTGGCGGTAGCTCCAGCTCCTTCTCAAACTTCAGTTTCCTCCAATATTCATTAAGACAACACTCACATATTAAGAGTTTAGAGATTTTACACCATTCAATACCCTAATTTCTCGTACTCCTTAATTTCCCCTCTTGCCTAGCCCAAATCTTAATTTCCTTGGTTTGTCCTTTATGATTCCATTTAGTCGTTATGAATTCATCCTAAACTACACTAATTTCCTCCCATTATCCCTAATCTACCTTAGGATTCAAAATTTACCCAGAGTGCATTTTTTCCTCCAACCCTAGGCAAGAGAAAAATCCAGTGGAAGGCAAGGATTTTGTGTATGATGGGCAGAAAATTTGTATGTGGATGGAAGGAATTTTTTATTAGGGAACCTTAGTACGGTGCCTTAGCGTTTTGGGATTGTTTTGGCTTGTTTTGGGTTGTTTCCGTAACGTAAGTGACGCATCCACGGTCTAGGCATTATTGGACCAGTCTCGGTGTTAATCAATCCTCTCTCGATGTGAGTCGACCTCTTCTCAACCAAGTCTCGACATGATTAGAACACTTCAACGTGTGAATCCACCCCGTTTGGACTGACTCTAGTCTGTCTCGACAGGATTGGAGCATGGCTTCAACGTGTCTCGGCATGATCTGATCGTTACTCAACAGCATCTTGACAGGATTTGAGCTTGACTCGATCGGATCTTAGTGTTATCCGACCGTGACTCGAGCGAGTATCGACATGATTGGACTGCACCTTCATGTGACTTAAACGCATCTGAGTACAACTCAACCTCGTCTCGATGTTACCCGACCGTGTCTTAACAGGACACAACCGCGTCTTGGCATGATCTAAGCGTGAGTCGACCTTCGTCTTGGCATGATCTTAATGTGACCGACCACATCTCGATGTGATTGGGCATGACTTGACCTTGTCTAGGTGCGTTACAATCGAGACCCGATCTTAGTGTGACGCAACCCTGTCTCGGTGTAATTCGAGCGTGATTGGATTTTATCTTGACCTAGCTTGAGTGTGACTCATTCGCGTCTCTACATGAGCTAAGCTTGGCCCAATTGTGTCTTGTTATGATTCGAGCTTTAGTCGACCGCATCTCGATGCGATTCGAGCTTTTACTCGACCGTGTATTGGCACTCTTCTAGCGTGACTAAAGCTTGTTTGGTGATGATTCAGCATGACTCGACTGCATCTTGGGGTGACTTGTCCACGTCCCTACGTGACTCGACCTTGCCACGGCGTAACTCGATGCATCTAGTCGTGATCTGAGTGTGACTCGACCCTTTTTTAGAGCAACGTCGTGGTGCAACTTAACCGTGTCTCGACATGATCCAAGCGAGACTCAATGTGATCTAACCATCACTCGACTGCATCTCAGTGTTATTTGAGTGTGGCACTACTTGCCTGACTCGAACCCTTCACGACATAACTCGACCCGTCATGGGGTGATTCGACAACATCTCAATGTGATTCGAACTCAGTCTGACTATGTCTCGACGTGATCTGAAACATGGCTCAATCGTGTTACTCAACCGCGTTTCCACGCTATCCCAGCGTCACTTGATCTTGTCTCAGCGTGACTCAACCCAGTCTAATTGTGACTCGACTTCCTCTCGATGTCATCTCAACATGACTCAATAGTGTCTCAACGCTACTCCATCCAGTCTCGGCGTGATTCGACCGCGTCTCTACATGATTCAAGCGTGACTCCACTAAATCTCTACATGAGCCGAGCTAGACTCGACTGCGTCTCAACCTGATATGAGCATGACACCATGTCTCGGAGTGACACGACAATGTCTCGGTGTGACTCGACCCATCTTCGCGTAACTTGATTGCATCTCAATGTGACTCGTCCCATCTCGACATGACTCGACCCTGTTTGGGCGTGACTTCACCGCATCTCAGTGTGATTACACAACATCAACCACGTCATGGCATAACACGACCCCGTTTTGGCGTGATTCAACTGTGTCTCAATGTGATCCTAGCATGACACGAGTGCATCTCGGCTTGAATTTACTGTTCCAGCGTCTCTCGACCACATCTCGGTGTAACTCGACTACGTCTCGATCACATCTCAGTATGACTCCATAGTGGCTCAGCCTTGTGTCAGCTTGGTCCGAAAGTGACTCAACTGCGTCTCGTGGTGACTCAAGTGTGTCTCGGGGTGATATGGGCTTGAGTCGACCGCATCTCGGTGTGATCTGAGCATAAATGCCTGTGTCTTGTTGTTATCCAAACGTGACTCAATCGTTTCTCAGCGTGACACGAGTTTTACTTGATCGTGTCATTGCATGATCTGAGCGTGGTTGACCATGCCAACCGTATTTGCGTAACTCAACCGTATCTCGACGTGATTCCTTTCAGTCTTAGCGTGACTTAACCCAGTCTTGGCGTGACTCGACCTCATCTCGGTGTGATCCTAGTGTGACTCGGCTGCTTATCGGTGTGACTCGACCCCGTCTCAGTGTAATTTGAACGCGTCTCAGCGTGATAAGAGTGAGACTCGAGCACATCTAAACATGATCTGAGTGTGACTTGACCGTGTCTCGGCCTTAACCGAGCATGACTCGAGTGCATCTCGTTATGATCATAGTGTGATTCAACTGCCTCTCGACATGAATAAACATCGTGTTGCTGTCTCTCAACCAATTCTCTAGGACACTCGACCTCGTCTTCTCTTGACACTTCCGTTTCCTAGTGTGACAAACCTCTGCCACGGGCGTCACTAGACTGAATCTCGGCTTGATCTGACCTTCTCATAGCGAGACATGACCCATCTTAGTTTGACTCAACGAGTCTCGACGTGACTTGATATCATCTTGTCATGACCTGACCCTATCTCGGCATTACTTCACCTTGTCTCGACATGACTCAACCCCTTCTCAGTGTGACACGACAACATCTTCGTGTGACCTGACCGCGTCTCGAAGTGATCGGACCACATCTCGGCGTGACCTGACCCATCACGTCGTGATGTAATGACGTGTTGGCATAACCCCACCCTGCCTCGATGTAACTCGACCTTGTCTCGACGTGATTCGACCGCGTCTCGAATTGACTTTACTGCAACTCCACATCACTCGACCCCATGTTGGAGTGACTCAAACGAGGCTCCTCAAGATCTTGACATCACTCGACTGCATCTCGACAGGATCAAAGGTGACTCGACTACGTCTTGGCCTTATAGGAGCGTGGCTTGAGCGCGTCTGAGTGTGATCTGAGCTTAACTCGACATAATCTCAGTATGTTTAAGCGTGACCAGATAGTAGATCGTGCCTAAGCGTGATCTGATTGAGACTCCTTCGCGTCTCAGCGTGATTGAAATGTGACTCGATCACATGTCAGCGGGATCAGACCTTGACTCGACCACGTCTCAGCGTGATTCGACCTTGAATCGACCACGTCTCGACAGGATCAGAGGTAGACTCGACTGTGTCTTGGCGTCATCTAAGCATGACGTGATCACTTCTTAGCGTGAGTCAAGCGTGACTCGTTCGCGTTACGGCGGGATCTGAGCGTGACGTGATGGAATCTCCACATGAATCGATCACATCTCAGTATGACGTAATTGCATCTCGGTGTCACTTAACCCCGTGTCTGCATTATTGGATAGGGTTGCGACGAGATCCAAGTGTGACACAACTGCATCTCACCTGACTCAACTACGTCTCGACGTGGCTCGATCCCATCTACGAGTGATTCAACCGCTTCTCAGCAGGATCCGAGGTAGACTCAACAACCCTTCACAGCTTAACCCGATCGCATCTTAGAATGAGTCGACCTGTCTCGACTTGACTCAATCGTATCTCAGTGTGACTCGACCGCATCTCGCCGTGAGCCGAATGTGACTGGACCTATGTTGGCATGATCCGAGCTCGGATTGAACGTAGAATTAATGTGTAAATCGACCCTATCTCGGCGTTATCCGAGTTTGACTAGACCACACCTCGGCGGGATCCGACACTAAATTGGCCACGTCTCAGCTTGATCTTTGCGTGGCTCGACCACTCTTGACGTGAAACAAACTTGACCGTGTCTCGAGAGGATCTGAGCGTGACTCAACAATGTTTTGACAGAGTTGACCCCATCACAGCGTGACTCGATTGCGTCTCTCTGTCACTTATCTCGTCTAGGGTATGACTCGAGTGTGGCTCAACTGTGTCAACATGAGATCCAAGCGTGACTCAACTGCGTTTCGCTGTTATCCGAGCATGACTTCACCTCATTAAGACACGTCTCTGTAGGATTCGAGCGGGACTAGTTCGCGTATCCTTCATTCGAGACGTGACTCGACCACTTGTAGACATTACTTGACTGCATTGTGGCATGACTTGATTGTGTTTCGGGTTGACTCAATTGTATCTAAACCTCGTCTATGCGTGACTCGACCTTATCTCGGCGTGACTCGACGGAGTCTCGACATGATTTGATCAGGACTCAACTGCATCTCGGTGCGAATCGACCCTGTCTCTACTTGACTTGATCCTATCTCAGCGTAAGTTGACTGCGTCTCGACTACACCTTGGCGTAACTTCACCCATTTGGGTTGATTTGTCCTGTCCCAGCATGACTCGACTGTCGATTGTGTCTCAACATGATTTGACTGTGTCTTACTGTGATCCAGGGTGACTCAACCCCGTGTCAGTGTGATCTGATCGTGAATTGGCAGTATTTTTGCATGATCCAAGCTTAGCTCGACTGAATCTCCATGGGATATGAGCATGAATCGACCGTTTCATGGCAGGATCAGAGCATGACTCAACCTTGTCTTGGCGTGACTCAACTGCGTGTCAGTGTGATCCGAGCATGACTTAGCCTCATCTCTGTGTGACGCGAACACGTTTTGGCATGACTCGATCACATGTCAGCTTGACTCAGCTCTGTCTCAGCAAGACTCAACCGTGTCTCGGAGTGACTCGACCGCTTCATGGTGTGATCCAACGTGTGGCTTGACCGCGTCTCCACTTCAGTCGACACCATCTTGACGTGATTTGACCCCCTCTCTACTTGACTCGACCACATCTCGGTGTGAACGGAGAGTGACTGGATGGCCTTTCGGAGTGATTCGAGCATGACTCTAAGACATCTCGACGTAGCTCAATCGTGTATCAGCATCGCTCGACCCCATCTTGGTGTGACTCCACCCTGACTATGCGAGACTCAACTGTTACTTGGCGTGACTCGACCGTGTATTGACGTGAATCAACCGCATCTCCACATGATTCGACAGTGTCTCCACGTGACTCAACCCCAATCCGTGTGAGTCAAATGAGTCTTCGCGTGACTCGAAGGTGTCACAATGTGACTCTATCGTGTCGCTACATGACTTGACTGCGTCTCTGCGTGATTCGAGTTTTATTCGACCGTGCCTCAGAGTGATCCAAGCGTGACTCGATTGTGTCTTGACGTGATCAGAGCATGATTATGCTGCTTCTCGGGTGACTTGACCTCGTCTCGACGTGATCCCAAAATGACTCGACCGCGTGTCGGCGTAACCCCAACCCGTCTCAGAGTATCTCGACCCCGTTTCAATATGACCTAACTGCATCTCTGTATGAATTGACCTCGTCTTGCAGTGGCTCAACTGCGTTTTGACATGATTGAAGTGTGAGTCGACCACGTGTTGAGCTTATCCGAAATTGATGAGACCGCATCTGGGGATAATCTGAGCGTGACTCAATTGCTTATTGAAATTAACTGAGAATGGCTCGATCGTATCTCCATGTGTATTGACCTTATCACGTCGTGACTCGACATTGTCTCAATGTGACTCGACCCTATTTAGGCAGGACTCGACCGCGTATCAACATAATTAGATCCTCTCTCAGTGTGAATTCATCCTATCTCAGCGTGACTCGAGCTAGTGTCGTCATGACTCGACCCTGCCTCGGCAAGGCTCAACCACGTCTCGGATTGATTGACTGTGTCTCATCAAGACTCGACTGTGTCTCTATGTGACTCGACCTTGTCTCAGAGTGATTTGACCCTGTCTCAGCATGACTTGGCCTTGCCTTGGCATGACTCGACCACATCTCGAACATGTATTGGCATGGGATCCAAGGGTGACTCGACCGTGTCTTATCGTGACCTCAGCCTGACTCAACTATATCTCAGCGTGACCAGAGGCTGACTTGACCGCACCTCGATGTGATACGAGCTTGACTTGACAATATCTCATCGTGGTCTGAGCGTGACTACATCAATCTTAGTGTGACTTGACCGCAACTCAGGGTGATTCGTTCCCATCTCATTGTGACATGATCGCAGTTAGACATGACTTGACTCTGTCTATGTGTGACTAACTACGCCTCAACGTGACACAACCGCATCTTTGTGACACTCTACCGCATTTTAGCTTGACTTAAAGATGCCACAACATGAATCAATATTGTCTCAACATGACTCGATCTTATCTCGTCATGTCTTTACCCAATCACAGCATGACTATATCGTGTCTCGGTGTGATTCGACCATGATTTGACAGCTTCTCAACATGACTCAATCATGTGTCGTCACTCGACTACGTATCGATGTGACTTGACCTAGTCTATGCATAACACGATGACGTCTTGGCGTGACATGACCTTGTCTCGGCTTGACTTGACCCCGTATCGGTATGACTCTACCATGTCCCAGCGTGACTTGACCCTATCTCGGTTGTGATCCTAGTGTGATGTGACCGTGTCTCAATGTGATCTAAGCATGATTCAGTCACGTCTTAGCATCATCCAAGCTTGCTCGACTGCTTCTCGAAGTCCTTTGAACGGGACTTGGTCGTATCTAGGCAGCTTCTAATTGAGACTCAATCACATCTCAATATGATCCGAGCGTGACTGAACCGTGTCTCGACATAATCAAAGCTTGAATAGGCCTCGTCTTAGTGGGATTCGGGGGGGACTTGATAGCATCTCGGTGTGGTTTGTGTGACATGCTGGAATTTATTTTATGGAAATGATTATTGGAAATAATATTTTTCTTGTTGAAATGATGAAAAATGTATGATTAAACCTAGGTATATGAAGGTTGATATTAGGATGAAATAAGCTAACCAAGAAAAGAAGAAATGTTAAAAATCAGCAAAGAACACGTTGTTGCAGTGAAGTACACACAGTGGCCACGACCATGCGTAGTCCACTATCCACGACGTGTAGTCTTCTAAAATCTGGAAATAATACAAGTTCGGTCGATTAAAAGGTAAGAATATTCAAGAAACATTTCCAAATGTCTAGAAAAAGGTTAGTAAGAGAGAGATGAGAGAAGAGTGAGACAAGGTGAAAAAGAGGAGATTTTAACACGAGAACAAATCCAATTTCTTGAATCAATCGTAATTCTGAGTTTGGGATTTGTAAGATAGCTGAAACCGGTAAGTTTTCTAAGCTTACATATGAATATATAGTTGGTAAAAGATATTGGAAGATTGCTAGGAATCGTATGTTGCTGGAATTAGATGAATCAAGTTGAAAATAAGATGAATTGGTTGATTTAGAGTTGATTTTGTCTATTCTAGTAGGCTGAACATGACCTTATGATTTTAATTCAAAGTGAAAGAATGCTATAAGACTTGAATTGGAATTCTTGCTTGGTGATAATAGAAATAAACATGTGAATTCTATTTGTGCAAGTTTGAATTGTTCTTGTCACCAAAACCATATATCCTTTCTCATTTCTAGCAACTTTAAAATCTCTTCATCACTCAAATCAATTCTGCTAACATTGTATTTCAACTTATTAATCATAAAGAAGCATTTAAACTTACTTTAGCTCACTTTTCTACTTGATTTGTGCAAGTTTGAATTGTCCTTACTCTATTTGTAAATGATTTAAGCTTCATTCGATCAATTCTGCATAATTCTAGTCAACACGACCTAAACACAGGTCGTGCTAGATGGTCGTGTCGTGTTTTTCTCAACACGAGTTTTTGTTCATTCGTGCGTGACAAGGGTTCATAAGAACCATCAGCTTTAACATTATTAGGCTTAATCAATGGTCTTTGAGCTAATCCTTTAGAAGCTTGAGGGACTAAAGGAGGATATTCATCTTCATCGTCAGTAGAAAAAGGAGTGAATTGCTGTAAAGATGATGTCATAAAGCATGGGACAGCAACGGGATTGACTGGAGTAACTGCTTGTGGAGGCTGTATTGAATTACATCGTTGTTGCCTATGTCTATAAGCAACTGGAGTGCTCTCCGGTAAAGGTTTACAAGACTGGGACACGAAAGTACTAGTGACTGTTGGGGCTGAAGCAGAATTCTGTACAGATGTACAGATTTGAGACATAGATGTGCCTGGGTCTGATTGAACTGGAAACTGCACAGAGGTGCAGTGTTGAGGAACTGGAGTGCCAGAAGTAGACTGTTTAGGTTGACAGCCTTGTTGTACAGAAGTACAACCATCTGATGAAACAACTGGTGAATCATCCGTAGAAGTCACTGAAACTGTACAATCAGTGGGTGTTGATGATGTCTTAGCCTTTAAATCAGCAGGAAGTTGTTCTTCAAGGCTTCTCATAATGCTAAGAGCTTTGTGGTAGATCAGAAGAGGCATCTTCTTCTTCCATTCCTCAGCAAGCTTTCCATCTGACATTCTCCTAGTATCTTCTCAAATACCAATCCATCTGGGTCTTGGAGGAGTGTCATCATCATCATCTTTCTTCTTCCCCTTTTGAGAAGAAGGATCATCACAAGGAGGTTTCTTGAACCTTCCTTTTCTGATGGGAAATTCTACACAGTCACAATCATCTGGGTAACATCCACAATCATCCTAACATGGACAGTCAGGAATGCACATATTTGGATCAACA
Source organism: Breynia disticha f. nivosa (assembly GCA_948193385.1). Lineage (NCBI taxonomy): Eukaryota > Viridiplantae > Streptophyta > Magnoliopsida > Malpighiales > Phyllanthaceae > Breynia > Breynia disticha. The sequence continues at coordinate 34,054 of CANYCX015673849.1, forward strand.
TCCCAAAGGAAATGTCCATCGATCCTGTTACTATAAACAGGACGTCCATTGGACTCAAACCACACGATAGGATTCTTCCTATCACATCTCACGGGTTGGATCATGGATATAGTTCTGAAAATGGGAGGATTTGAGCTTTCTCCCTTATCGGATATACTGTAGCGCATCTCTACAGTACCATCTGCCCTTCTGTTGATAGTATATTCATTGGTCGTCATTGGCTTTTTCGTCTGCATCAACTTCTCATAGTTGGTAAGCCAGGTATGTGGGACTAACTCTAAAAGAGTTTTTCTGTCCATCTGTCTAGGGGCAGTGACTATGGTAGGAAACTTCTCTGCAGTCTCAGAGAGGACAAAAAGAGCATCATGACTTGTTCCATAGCCAGTAAGATCTATATAATGATGTTGTATCCGATAAATAACCTGGTGGTGCAGAGTTGCAATTTCTGAAGAGGCTATATGGTTAACCCCATCAACTTGCACTTGTACCTTTAATCCTCTAGATAAGTTTGGATCGGAGAGACTCATCACAAAGTTAGGATAAAAGGTATCCATGACGGTTCCAGCGTTCAAAGTTGTTAACACTGAACCAATAACTGCATACTGGTACTCCATAACTCGAGTATCC
>CANYCX015674183.1:0-10670 GCA_948193385.1 Breynia disticha f. nivosa
TTTTTTTTGAAAAAATATATAAAATAAAAAATATATATAATTTAAATTTTAATAATTAGAACATAGTATTTAATATATATATATAAATAATAATGATAACATATATGTAATATAAATATATAATTAATATATATAAGCGGGTATGAATACATGTATTACCCGACAGAGAAGGGGACGGGGATTTCTCGTGGGGATGGAGTGGAAACCATCCCCGCCCTTGTCCCCGATATTGTCAATCGGGAAATTCCTGTCCCGTCCCCATACCTGGTCAAACAAGAGATTTCCCAGTTAAAACGAGGATGGAGAACGAGTTTTCTGCGGGTTCCGAGTTCAATTGTCATCTCTATTTGGAGGTATTGGAATTTGGTAAGACTAAAAAATGGGTGTTGTTGATTCGTTATGATGAACAAGTACGGTTAAAATGAGAAAATCGCTTAGTGGATAGTAATGTGGAGTGCTACACGGGTAAAAAGATCGGAACCATCAATTTACGGTTTAAATTGAACTGAATCAGAACTAACAGTTCTAACCGAGTCCAGACTACGTTGTCGAACTATCGGTTTTGACCAGACCGATCCGAGCCAGTCATTTTTGCATTTCTATGGATTGCGGCCAACAAGGAAAAACTCAAAACATGAAAAGGAAAAACATTGTGCGAATGAAGGCAAGTTTTGGAGTGGAATTCAAACAAGTGGGAGTGGGTGGTGCTTATGAGAATAGTGTATTTATAGATGAGCGTGGAAGGCGTAAAGGATGATGTCAGCGCTATGGAGGGTTAGATTAGAGTTGAATTTCGTACCCCATGGCTTCCATACATTTCACAATTGAAATTTTTTACAGGAGTCAGCTGCTATTAAAGAACAATTACCCGATCTAAATTTGCGAATTATTATAAATATTTCATCAGTCGAATGAAAAGAATTGAAAAAAAGACGGGTTGATTGAGAATGAATTTGAAAAAGTAACATTTAAAGAAGAAAAATATTTTTTGGTTAGACATTTTGTATTAGCTAAGTATTTTATTCGAACAAATACATAACTAAAATGGGTGATTTTATGTTTATTACATGTTATTTTGTCCACCTAAGACCTATCATTCAAATAGATGGAGGTAAGCCTATGAGCTCAAATATTCACAAACTCTACAAAAGAGTTATTTATCATAACAATACCATTACCGATCTATTAGCAACAAGTAGATCTACATTAGGGGAAATAATAATGAGATTATCACACAATTACTATTTTTTTAATCATGTTATCTACCACCTTGTCCCACAATATATGTCATTTTAGAAAAGTATATTAGTTTCATATTATATGTCATTATACACTTCCAATGCATAATTTAACTTTTTCTTCAATATTGTCCCAATTAATTTTATAATTTTAATACAAATTTAATTTAATAGCTCTTGTCATATTTTTCTATAATTTCATTTCCTTATCTTATTTTTTTATATATTATTTTTAACTTGTGTATTTTCGTCTTCCCGAAAAATATTTTTGCTTCCATCACCTATTAACCCTCTTTACCTTTTCTTTTGGGGAAATGCAATTTATGTTTTCATAAGATGACTGATTTTGTAATTTGGTCATTTGATTCCATTTTTGCAGTGAGAGTGGACAGATTGTTGTTCCAAATTTGACCAAGAAAATCTTTGTTGCCAAATTGTAGAGAACATCAGTAAGATCCTTGCATGAATATTTTGAGCGTAGAGTAACATGAAAAGAACAAAAGGTTCTCTTCTCAATTTGGACGGGCATGTGCAAAAAGTGCCTCTTCCAAACTTCATCTCCCAATATTTTTTCCCCACATACATACTTTCCTTCTCTCCCTGCCAGATTACAACCTATATGTAATCTGTCTCCATATACTTTAATGAAAATTCTTCTCTGGAACATAAGATTACTCGTAAATTTTGTGATAAGCTAAAGTTCCAACATGTAAATTACAACTTATGCTGGAATCCAGTAGATGATGCTACAGTTTCAAATATGGAATTTTGGGAAGCAAATGAGTGAGTCTGAAAAAACAAAGCAAGGGATTTTTGGCAGTAAATATTCCAACATCAAGTGAGACACACACAAAAACCATCCAGCGATAAGGTTCTGCACTGCCGCCCTCACTGGTGTCCCCATCCCTCCCATTACATCACACACCCACCACACCATCCATCTCACTTGTCTTTTCATTTCATCTCTTCTATCCCCTTCCCTCTGTATTTCTCTACAAATAAAACGACACGATAAAACAACATAATATACGAACGACTCAAATTCAATAACAATCTGATACGTATACGATTAGATTACGACACAGACGATACTACGTCGGTTTTTCTTTGTTTTATATTTCCCACACCCTATTATTAAAAATGGAAAAAATGTTCACATTATTAATGTATTGTTGTTGGGGGGTTCAGCTTTAAAATCGAGACGCATGCAAGAACCCCATCATGCTGTCCTCTCTGTCCCACGCAAACTCTTCCTTCCTCTCCTCTCCTCTCTCTTCATGCCTTCAGTATTTTATAAGCTTCCCTTCCCACCTTTATTTTTTCCTTATTTTATTGCCATTTCCTTTCCCCTAATTTACCGTCTTGCCATCTTTCTTCCTTCTTTTGTTTTTTTTTCACCAATTTGACTCCCCTAATTCTCCATTTCTTATTTATCATTATTATTAAGTATTCATCATTTATAAATATAATAATTAATTAAATAATTAAACGGTGACGAGTTTATCTTTTTTTTTGTCAGTTGAATTATTTTTTTGGATAAAAAGTGATTTATGAAATTAAATCCTAAACAAACGTATTAATCTCATGTTTTGTAATGTTAATACGTCAGAATATGCTGTTTAAAGCTTAATTTTCTTTTTGTGGATTACACATTTCTCATGATTCCACACCAGAAAAAGGCTAAGAAGAGAGGGGTAAATTTGGCAATGAAAGAGATAGTTGTAAAGCGTAAAATTTTCCAATTATGTCAAAATCTATGAAATTTAACCACTTGACATGACATTTTATCCTAAAGTAACAGAGGGTAGAATGGTCATAATTTTTTTTTTTAGAAAAAATGAAAAATCCAATATCTCTGTTTTCCCCACACAGGCCTCTAAAGGCACTCTGCTTCTGTAGCCGAAAGTGACGAACCAATCACAAACGCACACAACACATAAACAAAACAAAAGCATTTAATTCAACTCAACCCATCTAAAGCCAAACCCTCTCTCTGTCTCTCTCTTGCATCTTCGGTTTTTTGTCTGAAAATTTTATTGCTATGTTCCAAAAGGACTATGAAAAAAGCGTGCTTTTATGAACCAATATTTTCAAAGATTGTGTCTTTATGTGTTGTTTAGGCATGTAGAAGATGCTTTGGCGATTAGGGAGTGTTGGTTTTGAAGCTTGGATCGGAGATGAAGGTGGGTTTTGGCTGCTTCTTTTTTGGCCGTGAAGGGTTTGGTGTTTTCAAATGTTTTTTTCTGGAGAAAAGGTGAAGTAGATCGTTTTGGGTTCAGCTCTGATCTCGAAAGATTTATGCTTTCCTGTGTTTGGAAGTTGTCTCATACTTGGACTTGACTAGAATAACTTTGCATCTAAGCTTCATATCGCTGTAGTCTTGTTTTGTTATCTATATTTGTAAATTTTAAGTGTTGTTTCTGCACATTAAAGTTGGAGTCTTTCCTGTAGTTTTTACCATTTCTTATTTTTTATCTATCTAAGCTTGAGCAAAAAAGTTGCTAGGTTGTTAATTTATTTAGAATTTTCAAACTTTAAGCCCCCCCCGTGCTTCTGTTCCATGCGAGTTCACTTCGAAGAGTGCTCAGATTGGTTAAAACTGTGATCTTTAAGGGTATTGCAGTGAAGGGTTTGTTTTAGATTATTTTTGGGGCTTAGAATTGGAGGTGTTTTTAGGTTTGAGGCAAGTATTATTGTGTAGTTGGGTTCGCAAGTGTGAATTCTAAGTTGAAAAAGAAGTTATGGCAATGTCCTGCAAGGATGGTAAACAACCAATGGGAAGTAATTTGGACAATGGAAAGTATGTGAGGTATACACCTGAGCAGGTCGAAGCCCTTGAGAGGCTCTATCATGAATGTCCTAAACCTAGTTCCATTCGCCGTCAACAGCTTATTAGGGAATGCCCTATTCTCTCCAATATTGAGCCTAAACAAATCAAAGTTTGGTTCCAAAATAGACGGTATGAGATCTTTCTTTAGTATTAAGTTATCAACTTTTATAGTTTGTTTCATGGCTGCTACTTTACCTCAGTTTGGCTTTGTTGATGTTGGTAGAGATTGGCCTTTGATTCGCTATTTATTTTTACTTTTGTGTTGATTGTTGTGGTTGATATTAAAAAAAGTAAATTGTGATGATTCAGATGTAGAGAGAAGCAGAGGAAAGAGGCTTCCCGTTTACAAGCTGTGAATAGGAAGCTAACTGCAATGAACAAGCTTCTTATGGAAGAGAATGATAGGTTGCAGAAACAGGTGTCTCAGCTTGTGTATGAAAATAGCTACTTTCGCCAGCATACTCAAAATGTAAGATTGTAATGCCTACATATTATGATAATACAAAAATTCCCCTCTTTTTGCTTATTATAATGTCCTTTTCTTGACATAATTAAGGATTTAAATGATTATTTAGAAATGTTAGAAAGATGTTTTCTTTTGTTTGAAGCTTGTTTCTTGTTTAGTTTCAGAAAAGCTTTTTCTTTGTTTTATTGTTGAATATTTTTGGGTAAATTGAGGTGTGAATGGGTTGTTTTCTAACAGGCAACGCTTGCAACTAAAGACACGAGCTGTGAATCAGTGGTGACGAGTGGTCAACACCATTTGACACCTCAGCATCCTCCGCGAGATGCTAGTCCTGCAGGGTAAGTGGTGATATGGTTGTTGGGTCCTTTTCTGCTGCTTGTGCTCAGTGACCATTTTGGTTTTTGTGCATTTAGTGAGTGTGGAATATTCAAATCATGCTTGGGTATCTTTTTCAGGCTTTTGTCCATTGCAGAAGAGACTTTAACAGAGTTTCTTTCAAAGGCTACTGGAACTGCTGTGGAGTGGGTCCAAATGCCTGGAATGAAGGTATCTCTCAGCACTTTGTAAATGTTGAAGCTATTTTTTATTGGGAATTTTTTAAGATAATTAATATGTATATTATTATGTAAAAGAAAGTGATTAACTAGCATAATTTTGGCTAGATGAAATGATTTAAATACAAGTGTCATTCCTAAAGAAAAATTTTTAGAAATGAAATTTCTAGCTTTCACTTCAATTTTGCATTTATATTATCTAACTTATTGAATGATAAAATTATTTTATTCATTTATTTGATTGTTTTAATGACATTTATTTATGATAATGAGATGAATATCTTTTTTGGACTTGAACTGGCTATTTTATGAATGGTATAATTGAAACTGTGAACTTGATGTGATTTTCATGCCCGGCATGGTTTAAGAGTTCACTAATAGTTGATCTTTTCTCCAGCCTGGTCCGGATTCCATTGGAATCGTTGCTATTTCTCATGGTTGCCCTGGTGTTGCAGCACGAGCCTGTGGCCTTGTGGGTCTAGAGCCTACAAGGGTTAGTATAATTTGTTCTCTAAGTTTGTGTGTTGTTCTCAACTATGTCAATTATGTAACAAAGATTGCTTGTTCCAGGTCGCAGAAATCCTCAAGGATCGGCCGTCATGGTATCGTGACTGCCGAGCTGTGGATGTGGTGAACGTGCTGCCCACTGCTAATGGTGGAACCATTGAGCTGTTGTACATGCAGGTGAAATGATAAAATATTTTTTTTAATTTTCATAATAATAGGAGCATCAGGAGTAATTGCCATTATATTTACATGCTGATGTATTTTGTTTGTGATTTATAGCTCTATGCGCCAACAACATTGGCGCCAGCTCGCGACTTCTGGTTGCTGCGTTATGCTTCTGTTCTAGAGGATGGCAGCCTTGTGGTATTTCCCTGATGTTTCTTGTTTTGCTTCAATTTGTTACTTTCATTTCTTTTCTTTCTGCTGAAATTATTATGTGGCCATTCTTATTCTCCACCACCAATGGTCAGGTCTGCGAAAGGTCACTTAAGAATACCCAAAATGGCCCAACCATGCCATCGGTACAGCATTTTGTTAGAGCAGAAATGCTACCAAGTGGGTACCTGATACGACCTTGTGAAGGGGGTGGTTCTATTATACACATAGTTGACCATGTCGATTTGGAGGTAGGTTATCCTTGCATTTTTAGCTATTGGCGGCTATTGGGAATATTTGTCTTGGAAAATTAACTCGGTTGTTTTTGTCAACTAGCCTTGGAGTGTGCCTGAAGTGTTGAGGCCATTGTATGAATCATCAACTGTGCTTGCTCAGAAGACAACTATGGCTGTAAGTTTTTTTTTTCTTTCTTTAGGTTTAATGATCTTTACAATTACTGAATGACTCAGTCATTAAGGCACAAGTCATCCTCCATCCAATGGTGTCTCATGCTTTTCTATTTTCATTCAGGCACTTCGCCAGCTGAGGCAGATAGCTCAAGAGGTATCTCAGTCTAATGTTACAAACTGGGGCAGGCGACCTGCAGCTCTACGAGCATTGAGTCAGAGATTGAGCAGGTTAATATCTCCACTCAGTTGACAGTATCTTTCTTAGCTTTTAACGTTTCCCAATCATGCTTAATTTCATACATGTTTTATCAGGGGTTTTAATGAAGCTGTCAATGGTTTTACTGATGAGGGCTGGTCGATGATGGGAAATGACGGCATGGATGATGTTACTATCCTTGTGAACACATCTCCAGAGAAGCTAATGGGTTTAAACCTTTCTTTCAACAATGGTTTTCCAGCTGTCAGTAATGCTGTATTATGTGCTAAAGCCTCTATGCTTTTACAGGTTAAGATTCCAAACTTATCTCATTCCACAGGCTCGATCATAAAGATAGATTTTTAAATCTTCATATTTGGCAGATTTATTTCATTTATTTATATCTTAATGCTAATCATCAAAATTTGTTTTTGAATTTCCTTTTTCTTTTAGATCATACATTATAGTTTCCCCTCTTATTACTGCGCACTTTTATATTTTCAGTATTATTATCCATGAACTGATTTGCTGTGTCTTTTATTTTCTTTCAGAATGTTCCTCCAGCAATCCTTCTTCGGTTTTTGCGGGAGCACAGGTCGGAATGGGCAGATAATAATATTGATGCTTACTCAGCTGCAGCCATTAAAGTTGGTCCTTGTAGCTTAGCAGGGTCTCGAGTTGGAAGTTTTGGGGGTCAAGTTATACTTCCTCTAGCTCACACTATTGAACATGAAGAGGCGAGGACATTTTTCATTTTGTTCTTGAATAATTCTGTATGCGTGTAAGTATTCTTGGGTTATTTGTTACTTGTCACTAAAATTTTTTGTGATGGATTTAACAGTTCTTGGAGGTTATTAAATTGGAAGGCATGGGCCATTCTCCTGAAGATGCATTAATGCCTAGAGATATGTTTCTTTTGCAAGTAAGTCTTTTTCTTGCTCGGGCTAGTTTAAGAGTTGCCTTTGTCCCAAACCAAGAGTGCTTGAACCTTTAATCTTTTGATTTGCTTTTAATTCTTATCTTCCTGTTTTCTTGTTAGCTTCATAAGTTTAAAGTTGAAAATTGAATATTAAAGTTGGATACCAAGTCATGAAAATCATTAGCAAGAAGCATTATATGGTTTGAATTCCGTTATAAAGTATCAGATTCCCTGTTTACTTTTAGCTTATGACTGTTTTATGTTCCGATTTTGGCTATTAGAAAAATCTCCTTTCTGATTCTTGGCTGTGGTTATGATTTTCATGGCAATTTTGCTTACAGTTCCGTGTTTATACTATCCTTTGGCAGCTCTGCAGTGGCATGGACGAAAATGCAGTTGGAACTTGTGCAGAACTGATATTTGCTCCCATTGATGCGTCTTTTGCTGATGATGCCCCTCTTTTGCCTTCCGGTTTTCGCATAATCCCTCTTGACTCCGGCAAGGTTAGCTAGTTGGAAATGCAGTATCTTGTTCTGAATCGGTTTTCTCCCCCTTTATTTATACATTGAAAATTATGCAGGAAGCAACCAGCCCCAATCGCACATTGGATCTTGCTTCTGCTCTTGAGATTGGACCAGCTGGGAACAAAACATCTAGTGATTACTCTGCCAATTCTGGTTGTGTGAGATCTGTAATGACAATTGCTTTTGAATTTGCCTTTGAGAGCCACATGCAAGAACATGTAGCTTCTATGGCTCGCCAGTATGTTCGCAGCATCATCTCATCTGTTCAGAGGGTAGCGCTGGCTCTATCTCCTTCTCATTTAGGTTCGCACGGCGGCCTGAGGCTACCCTTAGGTACTCCAGAAGCACAGACACTTGCTCGTTGGATCTGTCAAAGTTACAGGTATTAAATTTGGGTGTACTCTACCACTGATCTTAATTAATGGGCCTTTTAGGTGACTTGTTTCATTACCCTAAACCAGTTTTTGAATTGATATGGTATATGTTATGCCGCTTGAAGCAATAAGTGGACTCATTGCATGGTTGTATCTTTTGCAGGTGCTACATGGGCGTGGAGTTACTCAAGTCAAATGGCGAAGGAAGTGAATCCATCCTCAAGACTCTTTGGCATCACTCTGATGCAATCATGTGCTGCTCTTTGAAGGTAATCAATTGGACAATGCATAATTTTGAGAAAATGCAAAACTAATTTATTCAAGGATTAGAACTTGTATATATAGAGTTCCATTTTATACAATTCCGTGACTCAAAATCTGCTCTATGCTCGATTTGTACGCAGGCACTGCCGGTGTTCACCTTTGCAAATCAAGCAGGGCTTGACATGCTGGAGACAACCTTGGTTGCGCTGCAAGACATAACATTGGAGAGGATATTTGACGATCATGGACGGAAAACTCTCTGCTCAGAGTTCCCACAGATAATGCAGCAGGTTTGAAGTTCTCATTTACAATATTTAAGTTCCAAAGAAAGCACTTGAATATATTTTATCAGTCTCCAATGAGAACCTATCACTTCCATACTTCTCTGCACTTATGTTGGAGTGAACCATTTCAGCTAATATAATCACTGCATTGTTGTAGGGATTTACTTGTCTTCAAGGTGGCATCTGTTTGTCAAGCATGGGAAGACCAGTGTCATACGAGAGAGCTGTAGCTTGGAAAGTGTTAAATGAAGAAGAGAACGCACATTGCATCTGCTTTATGTTTGTGAACTGGTCTTTCGTCTGAAGATAGAGCAGAATGTGGTGTGATTAGGAAGTTGTATGAGAGAGATGACTCTAAAAAAACCATCTTTGTTATCTTTGTATTTTGATGTTTTAGTTGTGGCAGACTTACAGAACCTGAACCTGTAATGTTGTTTGATACATCCTAAGCTTCCTTATGTTCGTTTGTTTGATTTAAGACAGTGGCCGATGTTCACAACAGTGTAATTTCTAGTTGAAACTATTATGAATTACCATTGTAAATTTTGCAAATTTTTAATTTTTTTTTACACAACTGAAAATCAATATGGTTTGATTGCATTTTTTAAAGATAAAACAAGATTTAGATATTCGTCTAATTATAGTGGTCAATTAAAACTTGGGGTGAGAATATTAAACATAAAAAATTGATGTTTAAAGTTTCTAATTACGAACTTTATGTGATAAACACGTTTTAATCTCGATAATTTGGAGGTGATAATGGACAAAATGAGAGAGCTTATTTTGTTTTTTATTTGTTTTTCTCAATTGATAAAACTCATAAATCATAGTTTATTAATTTTAGTTTTTATTTATTTAATATTACAAATTATGTTCAATATTAATGTTTGATCCATTATTTGTGCTATTAATTAATGTTGTTCTCCAGTTTAGTTTACACTCTATCATTATTTCAAATTATATTATTTACTTTTTGTTTCTTTTTAATCTCTAGAAAAGGATATAACTTCTGTAAAAAAAACACAGTAAATGATAAAGCAAATCCTTAAATTTAAGCTGCTACATTAACAAATTTAAGGAAATGATACATGGCCTCAAGGTGAAAACGCAGAAATATAATTATATGAAAGCTCCACCATGAGAGCTAGCTACATGAACACCTGAAAAACCCTAATTCCATTAGCGAAAGTTGGACAGAAAAATCAACTAATGAGAGAGAAAAATGCCTCTCAGTTGATATGGGTTTAACTCAAGCTGTAACATTAATGGATCAACCCAAAAAAACCCTAAAAACTTAAGGTACCAAAAAGGTCAGTCCTCTCGATGAAACGTCTTGAAAAACCATGCTTTCAAACCCTTATAGTTATTGAATTATTGGATCAATTAGAGGGAGAATATTTGCTTAATCCTCCAGCCTTAATTTCTCAAAGTAAGATCGGTCATTTCTCTAGTAATGGCAGGAATGCAGCTTGAACTCCTCGCAATTCCACCTTTCTTTTGAGCAACACCTTTAGGGCTAATGGATTTAGCTCGTTTGGAACTCTTCTTCAACAACTCTCTCATTGCTTCAGCCTGAGACAACACAGGGAAAGCCCTACCGAACTTGTTAAACCTTGCACAAGTATTCATATGTGCATTGAGTGCCTCCTCTATATTCCCTCCATTCTTCTCCATCTCCTCCTTCACAGCCTCTCCACATAGTCCACATATCATCTTCCCCAAGTACTTG
>CANYCX015676924.1:0-11620 GCA_948193385.1 Breynia disticha f. nivosa
CTCAACTTTCTTTTTGATTTCCATCAGATGCTCATCATCTCGCTGCCTCTCAGCTATCAACTCTCTCATTTGTGACCGAACCTGGATGTTAGCCAACATCTCATCCTAAACCATATCAAGCTGAACTCGTAACGCTCTCAAGAAAACAGAGACTCTGCTCTATATGTCACTGTATCCTCAACCTCTCTACCCTTCCGGCTCAACGCATCTGCAACTACGTTGGCTTTACCCGGATGGTAGTCAATTGTGCAATCATAGTCCTTGAGAAGCTCGATCAATCTCCTGTGCCTCAGATTTAACTCTCTCTGTGTAGTGATATATTTCAGACTCTTGTGGTCGGTAAGAATCTAAAACGTCTCACCATACAGATAATGCCTCCATACTTTCAAAGCATAGATGATAGCTGCTAGCTCTAAGTCGTGGGTCAAATAGTTAACTTCATGCTGTCTCAACTGTCTGGAGGTATACGCAATCACTCTACCATTCTGCATCAGAAATCCTCCCAAACCTGCCTTAGAAGCGTCCGTATATACCACAAAACCTCCTCCGTCTGTCGGTACTACCAGTACAGGTGCCTCTACTAATCTCCTTTTCAGCTCCTAAAAACTCTCTTCACACCGCTCATTCCAAATGAATGGGTTGTTCTTCTTTAGGAGATTAGTCATCGACCTCGCTATCTTTGAGAAATCCACTATGAACCTCCGGTAGTACCCTACCAATCCCAAGAAACTACGTACCTTAGTCACACTTCTAGGAGCCTCCCACTCTTGAATCGCTTTAATTTTACTAGGGTCCGACATAACACCCTCTGCCGATATCATGTGGCCTAGGAAAACCACCTCTCGCATCCAGAACTCACACTTTTTGAACTTGGCGTATAACTGTCTCTCTCTCAGAATCTCCAACACCTGTCTCAAGTGCCCCTCGTGCTCAAAATGATCTCTGGAATAGACTAACACGTCATCGATGAACACCACCACAAAACTGTCTAAGAACGGCTGGAAGATCTAGTTCATCAAAGCCATAAATGTTGTCGACGCATTAGTCAGACCAAACGGCACCACCGTGAACTCAAAGTGGCCGTAACATTTCCAAAACACAGTCTTAGGGATGGAGCTCAACTCCACTCGTAGCTGCCAATATCCTGATCTAAAATTAATCTTGGAGAAAACCGTAGCTCCCTTCAACTGATCGATCAAGTCATCTATCCTCGGCAGTGGATAATGATTTTTCACTGTCAACTTGTTCAACTGCTGGTAGTCTATACAAAGCCGCATGTTTCCATCTTTCTTCTTGACAAATAATACCGGTGCACCACAGGGTGACACACTCAGCCGTATAAAACCCTTATCCAAAAGCTCTTCTAACTGCTTCTTCAACTCTTGCAGCTCCACAGCTGCCATCCGATACAGAGGTATCGAGACTGGTGCTGCTCCCGGCACCGTCTCAATCTCAAAATCTACCTCTCGCTGCAGAGGTAAACCAGGCAACTCATCTGGGAATACATATGCACACTCCCTCACTATCGGCATCTCGCTAACACTTGGCTTTTCTTGCCCCACATCGGTAAAACAGGCTAGGTAATCCTCGCAACCGTCTCTAATCAATCTCGCAGCCATCGCTGCAGAAACCAAACAGGAAGGAATGACCCTCCGCTCTCCAACCAGAAGAACTCTCCGCTCGCCATCCACCTCTACAGCTACCTCTTTCGTGTGGCAGTCTACCATGGCTCTGTTTCTCGACAATCTTAATCAATACTCATATCAACACAAGCTAGAGTTCACATCAAGCAAATTATGTTTCACATAAACATAAACATATAAGTATTTTAGCCTCTATTTAAAGCTTTTAAGCTTTATGTTCTTGATCATTTTGTTTCCTTTAAACATAATGTTACTTAACTAAGGAAATCACTTACGAAACTAGTTGACGTTTGTAAGTATACAGGTCGTAAGTGGAAACCACTTACCTCGAAATTTGCACAACCAAGCGCCGCTTCTACCTCATTAACACTGCCTCGATTTCTGGACTCGTAATCGTCTAGATCCTCCTAGACAATCAAATCCATAACCAATGATTAATCCCTTATATTTAAATGATTTTCCAGTGACCTTTCACTAAATCAGTTATCCAACCATTATTTTACAATCCATCTTCCTTCGTATTACTCAAACTTAACCAAGAAGCATCAAAGTCATCCTAAAGCATTGACGATAATTCAATCTTACTTCACACATATTTTATAGAAGTTCTAGCAACATTCCAACAACTAATTACTTCAATCCAATAAGTTTTCAGCAAGCTTACTAAATCACAACTATCCAAGAACACATTTATAAGCTTACCTTCACACTTGGTATGAACTTTTGCAAGAAATGGTATTATTTTGATCCAAACACGCCGTTGAACATTTCCTAAGGTTTACCCAATTGACCTACCTGCTTATTTTCACTGTTTTGAAATGAATAGAAACAGAATCAATCAAGTCAGTTTATTCCCGATGAACACGACCTCAAGCACGGGTCGTGCCACTTGTCGTGTCGTTCTTTTCTCAGCATGAGTTCCTATTCTGTCGTGTACAGTATCATTCTATAATTAATGCTGATTTTCCAGGATGAACAACTAGGGCGTGCTCATGGTCATGTTGTCTGCTGATTTCCCAAATGTTTCCTAAATCGATCCGATTTGACCCGAATAAATTCGGTTTTTATTTTATTTTATATCCTACAATTTCCAGGATGTTACAACTCTCCCACACTTAGGAAATTTTGTCCCCAAAATTGAAAATAGGTCAAATTGTAAGGATTTTTGGGTATGGTACATTTTCACTTACATATACTATATGTGCAAGCTTAATTTTCAGTAGCAAACTACCATACCATGCACTCAAAACAGACCCATAATACTAAAACATACCCGTAAACATCCTTAAAAAATTCCAAACACATCGCATCGTCGATTCAAGCTCTGTCCTTCATTTTCACAAAAGAAATCAAGTTAAGTAGCTTAACTTGAAATCATAACTCATTTCATTAATTCACACTCTCAAAATCACAATCATACCTAAAGTACCATAAGTTGAGTCCAAAAATAGATATGGGTACTTTTGTCTCATATTTCACTTAACCTCCCACGTTGCTTCTTTTGGTGAATGAAAACTCCATTTCACCAAAACCATAGAAATCTCTCGATTCCTCAGCCATCACAGCTGTCGATCTAGAATCTCAACTGGCTCCTCTCAATAAGTCATCTCCACTGAAATCTCTATTTCAGGAGTGCTCAACACATGGCTAGGATCAGATTGCTACCGTCTCAACATCAAAACATGAAACAATCATGTAATTGGGACAACTCTAATGGTAATTTCAAATGATACGCTAGGGGTCCCACCCTCTCGGTAATCTCATACGGTTCGATATACGTAGGGTTTAACTTTTCACTTCTCCAAAATTTGATAACGCCTCTCCAGGGTGAAACCCTTAAGAAACTCTATCACTGACAACATAATCAATCTCTCGGTGATGTCGATCGTAGTAGCTCTTCTGACAATCTTAGGCTGCTTGCATACATCTCTTCACTATATTCACTTTATCTAGGGTTTGTTGAACCAACTCTGGTCCCTCAATCTGCCTCAAACCCTCCACATCCCAGTAAGCTGGACTTTGGCACCGTCTACCATATAGATCCTCATAAGGTGTCATCCAGATACTAGAATGATAGCTATTATTGTATGCAAACTCGAACAAAGGAAAATTATCATCCCAGTTACCTCCGAACTCTAACACAAAAGCTCAGAGCATATCCTCAACTATGTGAATCATCCTCTCTGACTGACCATCTAAATCTCAATCTCGTGCCCATTGCATCCTACAAACTCTGCCAGAATCGCAATGTGAATCGAAGATCCCTATCAAACACTATAGAAGTAAGAACAAATGTAATCTGACAATCTCAGCAACATACAAACCAGGAGCCTATCCAATGTATCATCCTGTCGAATAGCTACGAAATGACCTAATTTCCTTAGTCTGTCAACAATAACCTAGATAGCATCATGACGTTAAAACGTCCTCGTTAATATGATAATGAAATCCATGGTGATTTTTCCCACTTCCATTCAGGAATTTCTAGTGGTCTCCACTTTCCAGCTGGTGCCTGATGTTCTGCCTAGATCTACTGACAAGGTAAACATCTAAAAACAAAGTTGCTATGTCTCTTTTCATACATACCAACTAGTACAAATCTCTTATATCTCAATACATCTTCGTACTGTCAAGATGAACCGATAAAGGTGAAGAATGAGCCTCTGTCATCAACTCAATCTTCAACTTTATAATATCAAAAACATACAGCTTATCTCTATAATATAACACACTGTCGTCATCAAGTCGGTGAGGAGTAGTCACTTTTCCTTTTTTGCTTTCATTTTGATTTGCATCAAATGATTATCCTCAATCTGTCGTGATGCAATCAAGTCTCTCATCTGTGGTCAAACTCTAATGTTTGCTAACATCTGATCCTCAATCAGATCTAACTGCACACGTAGCTCACGTAAAGCAAATAGAGACTCTGCTATATAAGTAACTGAGTCATCATCCCTTTTCTCTTTCCTGCTTAGAGCACCTGCAACTACATTTGCTTTTCAAGCATGATATTCTATCGTGCAGTCATAATCCTTTATTAACTTTACCTATCTCCTCTATCAAAGGTTTAGCTCTCTCTGAGTCATAATATATCTAAGATTACATCAATATATAAAGGTATATGAAAGGTTAACGTAAGTTTGACAAGAAATAAATCAACAAAAATCGAAAAAGTTTTGAAAATTGAAAGTACACGCGGTGGACACAAAAGAAAATAGTGTGGGCATGACCACGCGTACTTAACGTTGACAACATGTAGTATAGGTAGATATAAACGCGTTGTGAGGGCGAAAACGTGTAGTACATGGAGGACCACGCGTACATCTTCGTGACCACGCGTAGTTAACTAAAAATATGAGTTGGAGTGATTTGGTGATAGAGAAGGATGACGATGATTATTTCTTCGTCTATATAAATGAAATGGAAGTAGGTGATGGATATATTTCAAGAAACAGAGAGAGAGATCAGAGAAAGAGAGACGAGAGAGAAGGAAAGAAAAAGAATGAGGAAGAGAGATATAGTTTGGGAAAACGACGATTGGAGCAGGTTCGATATTGTGGATGTTGTGTCGATATTTTTGACTTTGCACGTATTTTGAGGTAAGTGGTTTTACAGTTACTAAATTGATTCGTAAACCTTGTTAACTAGGCTTCTATATACGTAGTAATAGTTGGCCTTTAATGAATTGCTGAGATTGCTAGGTTTAGACGAAACAATATTGAAGATGATTCTATCGTGAATTGATTAAATACCTGTGTAGTATGTTCGATTGAGATAATATGATATTATACCTATGTGGTATTGTTGATATGCTTCCTTATTATTGTGCACGAGAATATAATAGATACAAAGGAAAGCATGATACGAGCTGTGTGCTAATATGAACAATATGATTATGTGTGATTAGTATTTGTGTGATACAATTGAATGAATGAGCTTTGTGCGATTATAATCCTGTGTGGATTGATATTGTACTTTGTGTGAGAGTTACTGTGTGTGGATACGAATGATATTCATATTGATTAGATTCATACATATATCATAAGTCTGTGTGACACGAGCCTGTGTGGCAAAAGATATACTATTCCTGTGTGGATGAGAACTAAGCTGTGTGCAGTCCAGATTTACGAGTTTTATACTCAGAGCTGTGTGCTCAGGCTATATGTCACTCCTCTACTGTGTGCAATAGAGGATTTCCACTGCTATGTGCTATGGTGGGCAAAACCCGGGTACATCCTATGTGAATTTGCATTAGCATTTCATATCATACATTACATTCATATATGCATGATTAAGGATTGATATGATTGAACCTGTGTGGTTCGTATTTGTTATCCTGTGTGGATGATAACATGTGTGGTTATATTTGCTACCCTGTGTGGATATAGATATGTGTGATCTGAGATGTTGTGTGCCTAAATTGATGAATTTCTATGTGGATTATCAATAGTTGTGTGATTTAGTACTTATGTACTTTATGTTGCTTGTGTGGCTATTATGTTTAATTGTGAAATGGAAATCTGTGTGCTCCTTACTAATCATAGTTGCTGTGTGCTATAATATGAGATGTGTTGTGTGCTAAAAAAATGTAACCTTATGTGAAACAAATAAGGAATAGCCTATGAAACAATTGAACTAAGGTATACATTGTTGTGTGCTAATTACTTTAAAATAGAATATGAATAGGCTTTTCTGAGAATATTACATCCTTGTACTGACCAGCACGTCATCGTGTTGAATACTAAAGTTGAATATGAATCAACTTGGATTTCAATATAGTTTTTGACTATTGGGGATGAAGTGATGAATGCGACCTCGTGATCATCAACATACCTATGCTAACTGGACCCTTACACTTCATTTAAACTTAAATTGAGTTGACACTTACTGAGTATGTATTTATACTCACCCTTTTTGTTTGTTTTAAATGATTGTGCAGGTATAACAGGATTGGCGCGAGGAGGATTTGGGAACGTACTTTGTAAACATGAATTTTTCTAAAAAGATGTTTAAAGAAATGTATTTTATTTTTACATTTCATATTGTATTATTTAATAACTCTTTTATATATCCATGTTTATGTTGGATATGTTTAAAAATGTTTGATAAATAATTTTATATTTTAGGATTTGAAAATAATAGGAATTTATTTTTGAGACTCACAATGAATTTATCATAAATTCGTCATTATAATTAATATATAATTTAATTGAACATTTATGTAAAAAATTAATAAAAATAAAGATAAAAATAATATTTTATATTAGATTACATTAGAAAAATTTACTTGTCAAATAAAAAATTACTTTTTAAACTAGAGAATAAACTTCTTCTAATTTACATTCGCTCTCACTTCCTCATACTAAAAACGACCTAAACGGTGGCATATAAGGTTCTATATATTCTGCAAATTTATCTTTTTTTTTCTTTTGGACGATTAAAATTAGGGTGTAGAGGTATGGATTCAAGGTGGAAACAACTGGGGAGAAAAGAGAAGAAAGCAGCAATTAACAAGGAAATCAAGAGTGTGAATAAATTTCAAATAGCATTTATGTTATTCATCGTTTGAGAGTCCTTAACAAAATTATTCAACTCTTGTCTATTTAGGTATTACACTGTTGTTTCCTAATTTTGGTTTTTGCTGACTTTTCTAAGTTAGGGTTTGTTTATTGGATTGTGTTTAAAGGAGTGTTTCTCAAGAGGAAGAGTTGGAATCACTTTTTGATGGGTTGCATTTGTGAAACTCTTTGGATTATGAAATGGTGAGTTTGGAATTCTTTTTAATGGAATTGTTGTTTTATGGTGGTAATTGTGGTTAATTTTAATTTTACACATCCATTATTTTGCACTTCTTGGTACATGTTTTAATGTCTGTGATTACTTGTTGAACCCCAATTAGGTCCTAATCTTATTCATGGTCAACAATCTGTTATGTTTTTTCTCTACTTGGTTTAGGTTGTATTGATAATAGAGTCATACTATTGTTGTTTCAATTTCTGTTAGCATTTTTTTGAATTGTTGTTTGTTTATTGATTCCTTATTGTACATGCTCACTAGTTTGCTTCAGCTTTTGCTTATTACCTTGGATATTTTATTTTTTAGGAAACCATTAACATGGAAGTCTTTCAATGTTTTATTTTGGTAATTTGAAATTCAAAACTCAAAATTGTTCTGGTCTAAGTTAGTTTCTTAATAAACAACATTTAGCGCTTTAGTTTTCAATTTTAAGCTTTTAGGCTCTTTCTGCCTCTGTTTCTACTATCCTTCATTTCTTTTGAGACTATCAAACGAGAAAACATTTTCTTCCCAAGCTCATTGCTGACTTTTCATTGGTCTGGTGAATTTATTTGCTATTATTTATCAAACGTGAAAACAGTTTTTCGTCATCTTGTTCGAACATCTCTTTTGTAAATATATTTTCAGGAAAGTACAGTAGAGTGTTGCACTCTCTCTTGTGTCTTGCTTGAACAAAAGTGAAATAAGAGGAGCAAATTTTGTAAATATGCCCCTCTTTGTGCATTTTGGTTCTCTTGGGCTATCTTTTGATATATATATATATATATATATATATATATATATATATATATATATATATATTCATTTATTTATGGGTTTGGGAGCTTATTAAGTAGTTGCTTATTTTTCTTTGAAAAAGATGGTTGTCATTGATTATTTCTCAGGTGAAATAGTCCAAGTGTTGTAGTCTCTATAATGTACATTGATAAAGTTTGCAGGTCATTATTAGTAATGTGACCATGGATTCCCTAGGCTTCGAAAAGAAATATGTAAATCCTTGTTTTGGAGTAAATATGAAAGCCTACAAAAGAAAAATTGTTTTGTGGCAACCATCGTTTAAGAAGGTTAGGTTGTCCTGCCAAAATGTTGTTGCAAGTGATAATTACTTTGATTTGAGTTGAATTTATGAAAAATAGTAATGTTCTCATTGTTGACTTTGTGATGTATTGAGTCAAATCTCCTAATATTTGTTCTTAAAGTGAAGATTAAAAAAATATGTTCATTCTGTTCGACCACTTAGGTCTAAGCCACTCATTCAATTCTTAAGCTTTACTCTCTATTTTCTCTCTTTCTTTGTTTATTTCGTTTTTTGTTTTCTTTTGTTTTGCTTTGGGGCCCATAAGGATTCTCAAATCTCAATTCTAACACTGATACGTCTCTGTTTATTCACTCTTCTGGGACTGATACATTTGCAACGTTACACACTGCAAAGTATTGTTAAATTTACTTAACAGTGTGGCAATAGTGTTTTGTCTCATAATTTTGGTACAATAAAGTATATAACAGTGAAAAAAATGAAACCATCGACAAAAATTGCTTATTAGTACTCGAGACTCTTAAGGGGCGTGGTAGAAGTAAACCATTCCATATTTTCCAACCGACCCTAAGCGTAAGGCATAAATGAGTTTTGTTCCCCCAGCTAAACTTTGGAAATCTAACTGGGTTTCTTTTGGTAGGAGCTCCAGAAAACCTCCCTCTTTCCTCGTTCATGTAGACCTGGACACTGACGACCATTTTGGATCTGAGGAGCAGTCTGACTCTCCCATCCAGCAAAAAGAACCGAGTGACAACCCTTCCTTACCTGAAAAATTGATTTCCCAACTCCGTGTACTTCACGATAGTACCTCGGCAAAGCTGGAACGCCTGATTGCTAGTGTGGTCGACTAGGACAAACCATCTCCTCCTAATCTTCTAGTGTCATCCCCAACTTTATTGTCTGTGATTTTCACTCCTTTTATAGTATCATCTTCTGACACTGCCCTTCGCCCTAGTCAGTGGTTGAAATTTCGATATGACTTTAGTGGAGAGCCGCAACATAGTGGACACTATTGTGTCCTAGTATTAGGTGGATTCACTGGCCAGTGTCAACTTACAAAGCATGTTCACCTCCCTCTCCAACTTTCTCTCGAGGAGGTTTTCGATGAGTATATTATTGTGGTCGAATGTGTTCTTTGTCAAATCCATGACCTTGAGCTTTCCTCTGTGACTTTTAAGACATCCAGGTCAGTTACTGATTCTCTCGACATCCTCTTGCGCTCTAAACTGAACACCATGCAGAAATTATCACTAACCCTCAGAAATTGGATTACCGTACTTTCGCGGGACTATGCCTATACTGTGTCCAAAAAATATAAGGTAGTATCCCAAATGTCTCGATTCTAGGCTCTCAGCAATGCTTATGAGACTCGATGTTAGAGCGTCCAATCCCTTGGCTCTGACTTTGTTGCCCAACGTGCAGTGATTGACGAGCAACTGGCCATCATTGACCGTTGGAGGAAAATATTCGACCCTTAAAAGGGAAGGTTTCAGCATGGAGTCCCTTGTTGCTGTCGGGTTAGAATCACTGAGTGGACTTGTGGGAGGGTGACTTTTTGTATGATTTATAGAAATGACCATTGGCCTATTTCTTTATTGCTTTTATTCTTACCATGAGAGTGGCCAAAAGCCTACTCATAGCTTTATAGTACATCAGGTTCTATGCTATGATTTTCTCACATAGTTAGGACATACGTTTTTAGGTACTTGCCATTGATGAATTTGGGATGCGCTTGCCCCTGCAAGCTTTCCAATGAATAAGCATTTCCCGACAAAACATCTTTGATTCTGAAAGACCCTTCCCAATTTGCAAACTACTTTCCATAAACTTGATCTTTGGTGCCTATAGGTAATATCACTTTCCACATAAGCTGTCTTTTCTCAAAGGATTTTACCTGTACCTTTTGGTTGTAAGCTTTTGATACATTTTGTCTCTGCAAAATCATTCCATCCAGGGATTCTAATCTTGTTGCATCAAGATCGTCCAGTTCCATGACCATAGTGTAAGAAAATTCTTCTATTGAAAGATTATTTGCTGAGCCACTCTCAATGACAGAACTACTACTTCTCTTTTTTATTCTCATGCACACGACACTTCTCTACCATACGAAGATGGTTAGAAAATTCATCAAGAGAAACATTCTCTTTTTTATTTTTTAGAGTTTGTTTGAACTCCCTCGACAAACCTACCATCAACCATTTTAAAATTATTGAAGTTAGAGACAAGAAATTTCATACTAGTAGTGGTCCTCTTTCATATACCTTGTCTCCAGCCTCTCCCATAGTTCCTTAGCAGACTATATGTTGTGGTATAGATCAAAAAGGGAATCATTTATTGCATTCAGAATATGCCCCTACATGTGTAGTCATCTGTCTTTCACTTCTGTCTCTTCCTTATTTGTTCAATAGTTTCATTCTCTGATTCTTCTGGTTTTCGTGTATTTAGAACGTACAAAAGCTAAAGTGAAGCCAACAAAAATTGAACTCGTTTTTGTCATCGTAGAAAATTGCCTCCATCAAAATGATCAAGTTTGATGATATTAGCTGCAATGTCTTTGATTGAAGTCATTGTCACAAGAAAATATTTCTTTAGATTGTAGGACTGAATTTTTTTGAGAGGTTTGATAATAGCTTCAAAGCGTGTAACAATGCGACTTTTCTAAAGGAATATTTACTCTCTATTATACACTGAGTAAGCACATCACCTCTAGGATACGATGAAGCAACCCTGTTTGTACTCGCAGTAGTGAAATAGTACCGAACAAAGAAGTTGTCTATGAGAACTATTTTAAGAACTTGTTGTTCTTGGTTTTTGTTATTTGTTTTACTCTTCCATTTAATCCCTTTTATAGGTGCACCTAGAATACGTTAAATGGATTAACAATTAAGTGAAATTATTCCACTTAATAACATAAAACCCATTTTCCTCAAATTTTAAGAGTTACCTCCTTTAATATTGTGGAGTTTCACGAGTTATCTCCTTTAATCTTAAGGAGTTTCATTCTTGAATTTTCAAGAGTTTTCCTCATTTAGGTTATGAGTTTTAAGATCCTTTAATCCATTGAATTTCATGAGTTTGAACCTTTATTCATTAATGTAATGAGTTTCATTTCATTTTGAAAATGTTTAATAGTTTCTTGTTTGTC
>CANYCX015677057.1:0-15214 GCA_948193385.1 Breynia disticha f. nivosa
ATGTCATTAACCAAGAGCACACGTCCATCTACAAACTACAACACTTTCCATAAAATAATAAATATTTTAAGATAATTAATATTACAAAATAAACTATTATTTAAATATGTAAGAAATAATAGAGTAATCTAGAATCTGGAGAGTAACGTGGTCCAATTGAATTCCAATCTTTTGAATGTGTTATTGGCAATTTGGCATTGACAGTTGAGCAGTTGGCAGTTGGAAGCAGTGTTCAATCGTTTTAGTGAAAGTTGAGTTGTGTTGGAATATCAATATATTGAGAGTTGACCCACGAAGTATTGGTTAGACTGACAATTCAATTCTCAATGAGAGCTTGAATTCAGGTTCGAGTCTGAGGAGAGTCGCCCCGTGAGAGAGGAGCCGTGTCTCTCGATCCGAACCCGAATTAATCTTGACCAATGTGTCGAGGATACCGGGAGGTTCAGACAAAAAAAATTAATATTGAGAGTTGAAAGAGATAACTCAAATTTTTAATCCGATTAATGAATATGTTATTAAACACGACACAAATAATATAAATTGAATTTTTATAATATTTATATCATATTTATTATTTTTAGTTAAGATATAGTAATAAAATATAATAGATTGTAATTTATCTGCTAAAAAATATGTATGAATTGAGCATCTGGACAAAATTTTTTTGCTTACAATTATTTCACATTCCACGTCCGTTTACAGTCATTCTCTACCTAATTTTTTTCTATATTCGTTCTCTACCCTTTTTTTTTCTAAATAAGAGGATTTATAGAGTTTTTTGTCTTAGTAATTTGGTATGTACTTTCGGTAAAAACTATTTTAAATTAGGAACGAGAGGCTAACTCCGACATCATTAACGTGATTCCATTGAGATTTAAAATTGAAAAACACGCACGTTAAGTCGAACCTCATATGAGACTAAATTTTCAGCTCCCCGACTTTATATTTTGCTTATATAAAGCGATCCCACATATCGTATTTCCCATAGTTGCCAAGAAGTGGAACTAACAAGACTCATCTCATCTCTTCTTCTCTTTATCCTTCATCTCTTCTTCTCTTTATCCTCCTAATCTCTTCTTCCAATGCAAATCGTAGTGGCAAGCTTCAACAACGCAAGCCATGCAAAACCCTAGTGTTCTACTTCCACGACATAATCTACAAGGGAGAAAAAGCCATGAACGCCACGTCAGCAATCGTTGGTGCACCTGCATCATGGTAGTCTTCGATGATCCAATTACAGTCGACAACAACTTACGTTCCACACCAGTTGGACGAGCTCAAGGATTTTACTTCTACGACAAGAAAGAGATTTACACTGCTTGGGTTGGGTTTTCATTTGTGTATAACTCTACTCAGCATAAAGGTACCATAAATTTTGCAGGTGCAGATCCATTGATGAATAAAACTAGAGATGTTTCTGTAATTGGTGGTCTTGGTGATTTCTTCATGGCTCGAGGGATTGCTACTTTGATGACTGATGCGTTTGAAGGGGAAGTGTATTTCCGGCTTCGTGTTGATATTAAGTTATATGAGTGTTGGTAACTGTAAAAACTAAGGTAAATGTGCTCGACCGATTTTATCGAAAGTCAAGTCCAAGACAATTAAAATAAAATTGTGACACCGAAATCGATAAATAAAACCGTGTTTTATAGCACGTGATTAATTTTTTTCGACTTTACGAATCTTGGGTGTGAGTTTTAAGGGTAGTCTATAAGATTGTTATTCCATATCTTTGTTATACCTTAATGGCAGCTCACCAACTAATCTTTCTCTAATTATTCAACATTTAATTTCTCTTAACTTCCAAGGCCACTCGTCATCATCCAAAACCACGACATCACTCATATCTCCTCATCCGTACGTCTTCCTCTCTTGTTCTTTCTTATCGTCTCCAAGCTAAGAGCTACACTTCATGTCAAGCTTTTTTTCTCCACTTCTTCAGTTTGTTCCATGATTCTTGGTTTTCAAGCTAAGTCATCGCTCTGCCCTTCTTTATCCTTGATTCCTTTACTTTCTTATTAAAATTATGCCGATTGTGATACATGCAGATAATTGGTCTCTATCCTTTACCTTCACCATTAAAGTTCTTCATCCGTTTGTTGTTCTCAATTGAAGTGCAGAAGCTTAGAAAGCGCAGAAAAATATAGTCAGAAATCTGCATCGAACAAGTTGGTGAACAATCTACACAAACCGTTTTGTAGCATGTTTTGCAAACTGTTTCGCAAATTGTTTGCACCTTTTTAGACAGTTTCGAAAAACTTTGAGTGCATGGTTTGGCGCACGATTCACCCAAACCGTTTTACAAAGTATTTGGGTCGAGACGAGGAAAATGGGAATGGTAGTGTGAAGTGTAGGGTGCTTTACTTGTGTTATGGTTTCGGCCAGGAGGCGTTAATAATGAGAGAAGGGAGAATTGTGTTTGTGTAAATGAGTGTAGTGGGTTGATGTCATGGAGTTGTGGTTTTGGGGTAATTTTTTTTTGTCTGAGCCCCGGTATCTCCGACCTATTGGGCCGAGACTAATCCGGTTTGGGGAGGGTCCTGAGTGGTTAGATTTTATTCCCCTCCCAAACGGTGTTATGAGAATCGAACCGCAGTCCGCCCTACCAAGTTCAGTCCCAGACACCACTGAACCAAGACACGTTTGGTTTGGGGTAATTTAAACTACGGACTATGACCATAAGATATTGAGCATACAGCCTTCACATACCAAACAGGTGTGGGTTATATGTCAGCTCATTAATCATCACTTGCAAATACAACTAACACTCCAACAAAAGCACCAATAAAAGAATTAAAGTTGAATTTTGAAAAAAAAATCAGAAAAATTAAATTGTTTTTATTAAATAAATTAAAATTTATTTTTTATCGTATCTAATAGACCGGAATGCCTTAGGAACTGAAGGAGACACGGCTGCAAACGAAAAATGGAGCAGACCTGGAGACTGGAGAGGGATGATTCTCGATATCAGTGGACGCAGGTGTCTTTGAGAAATCAGGTGCCACGAGCCTTGTTTGCAGAAATGAAAAGGTGCATTTTGTGGAGACCAAGTCGCAAAGTTCCCATTTATCTATGATCAGGCTATTCTAGAAAGCTATGACCATCAAAGAGGCTCTTGTTTGAATCACGAACAAAAAAAGGACTCATCGTCCGTGTGTTCAATGGTAAAAGTGCTCAATTCTCACACTAAGGGTGGACGGTTAAAATCCTGGAGTTGTAGCAGCGCTTGGGAAGACATACAGGTCCGTTGGTCTGCTGGTTCGCCAGGCTACCCGAAAAGATGTTCCATACCCTTGGTCCATAGACTAGCCCAGTCGCTTGCCTAAAATTTTTTCACCAAAAAAAGAACAAAAAAGAGTTTCGCTATATTATCCAATCAGATTGTTGGAATGCGGTGGAAGCTATTAATGGAGAAAAGTGCTTTGACTCTTACTTTGGATTAAGTGATTGTTTATTGTAAGGATTTATTATTAACTTTGTGAAATGTAAAAGTTATTTTTATCATGCTATATGCGAATTAAGTAGTCAACTAATTTATTAGGATTTTTCAGTTTTGATTCACGATTAGGTCTACACATCTTAGATTTATCTGGTCCAACATGTATTTTGGCCGCTTTGACCGAAGATTTGAATGAATGAATTTAATCACAAGTTTTAAAAAAAAAATACTTCATTTACTCAAACTTATAAAAAATTATATGTAAAGTTCCCAAATAATCATATCATAGTAATATGCTTTGTGGAAACTAAATGGCACGTGCGTTTGTACAATAACACGTGCAACTTCCTTCTTCATCTCTTCCGGTTTTTTCTTTATCAGAAATGGGGGCTATAATCATTGCCCGAGGTTACATAGATTTCACCACTGTCCGGGGTATTGCTACCCTAATGCTATCTTCCCAAAGCGCATCAATGCACCACGCTGGATATGATACCATATCATAGTCGCCTTGAGTTTGGTCGCAACCCCAATTAGCTAAGCAGTCTGCCAACCGGTTTCCCTCCCGATAGGTGTGTTGGAATCTCAAACTCCAATCCCTTCATATGGTAATAATTGTGTGTACAGTCAAAGGCGCTTTTGATATTGCTTATTGTGAAATTATCCGGTAAAAATCTTGATTGTAAAAATAGGCAACTTCAGATTTTGTTTGTGAAGTAGCCAGTTTTTTCTCAAAATGTGAACATATGCGAAAAACTAAATATAAATGCAGTCGTTTATTCACCTGCGACGCAAATTTGTCTCGTAAAACTGAAAAATTAAGCGGTGAATTTTAGGTAATGAGTGTTGAAGTCGTTAAATGTGTTCATTATAACTATCTGGTATCATAAAAAGCCACCAATTTGAATGATCACAAAGGTTCTGACTAGAGGAAAAGGAGAGACTCCAGAAGAATTGTAAGTGGAGATGATATGTTTTATTTTCATCCTTTAGAACCCTTTTACTTTTCCATGGAATTATACATGTTTTTACATCATTTCCAGATCAAAATTTGTGTATATGTTATGTATACTCAGTACGTATTTTCTCTCCCACTATACTGTCTCGTGCTTGAATTTGGCCATCTTTGAGAGTTGATCAACTGCTTCAACCAAATGATCAAGCCTTGCAACAAACTCAACCAGCAAACTAGTAAATGTTGCAAGAGATAATGATGCAGTGCTCCCCAGTGCTCGCATTCGCGGCACGAAATCTACGGCCGCTCCTCCTTCTTCTTCAAACACATCCACTTCCCTTGACGGCCATGAGTACATCCTTCTCGACTGCTTCAAGTTCCCCGAAGCCGGAACTTGGTTTGTTTGATTCGTGCTATTCGTGTCTGAGTTTTCACTGTCAAGCTCGGTGGAGAGCGCATGACAGAGCTTTGGAAATGGATTTGAAGGATTCTCAGGAGGTTCAAGATTGGTTAAGAGGTGAGGATACAAGTCCATTGCACGTTGGAGTTGCTCGGTTGAACTGTGAAGCCTCTTCAACAATGTGGTCTTGAGGGTTCGGTTCATGTTGCAGATGTCTTTGGCTAAGCTTCTTATTAGTTCTGCTGCTTGAGTTGTTGCATCCTGAATCTCTAACCGAAATTTTATTCTGAGGTCATGAGGTGCCTGCACAAGAATCAAAGGGCAAATATTTTTAGATCTAATGAAATGCAGAGAAAATAAGCTTCAAGTAGGGATGACAATTCAGTTCGGGTCATGTCTGAACGTGTCAACCCGTTTATGGCCTGAACTTTAAAGAGGTCGACCCGTTTATGAGCCGAACCTGTTTAACCTCAATCCAAATCCGACCCTACTCATTTATTAAACGAATTACACGGGTTGACCCATTTATTGTAAACAGGTCACGTATAACTCGTCAACAATGTGCTATCAGGTAGTGCTTAATACAAAAACCATTCTTTCTGGTAAAAGTTGTTCATAGCAAATTGAATAAAAAGAATTTTTCCCATCTGTTTCTTGAAAAAAAATGAGGCAAAAGAACAAGAATAAATGAGCATATATGCATTGATAATGCAATTAGAGGCATGTTTGTAATATGCTAGTCAACTTACTGTTGCAAATTGGCACCAGCACTTGTTGGAGGACATCCGGAGACAAGTGCTTAGCATAATTCTAAAATTCTCACTTATTCGCAAAGAAGTTTTGAGTTGCACATCAGACAAATACAAGAATATTAAGTGATTTATAATGATGTGAATTGTGAGTTTTATACAAACCATCGGTTTTCTAATGAGTAGTTTTATAATCTATATCGTTCATAAATCTTGTGGACTTTATACGAGCCAATTGATTATTTGCGCAACCTTTTAAAAGATTCCTTGTCAATTGATTGTAAGAAATTAGTATCGGATGCTCTTGATGAGAATATGAATATCCCATCTGAGAATACCTAAGTCATCTTTCTAACCAAACCTGAAGCTGCACACACACACACATGACACATGGACATAGTAGGGCTAGCATAGATACCTGAATCTCAGAGTGTAGAACACCATGAAGTGCCATAACTTCATAAGCACAGTAACGCAGAACTGCTCCAACTTTAACATATTCTGACCATGGATAAAAGAAGTGTCTGAAACGACCGTGTGGCGGCTCCCATTTCGCTGAATTTGCCTGCCAAATCAACCCAGCATAACCTTCTGTTAATATCTGCAGGCATTCTAGTTTCTTTCTTCTGATAAATTCAACTTTAGACTGAACATATACATACCAATGATTCAAGTTTTGCAGAGGAGTTTAGTGTGCTTCTACATTTTCGATAAGCAGGTTCGTCAGGAAACTCATCCATTACATTCTTGGAGAACTCATCTGGATGATTTAATCCATCGTCTTCCAAATATTTCTTCACACACTCTGAACAATTCAGAAATCAGTTGCATTGAAATCTCAAGATTTATAAGTTGAAACGTAGATAACTAGCAAGTTTTGCTCACCTTCAAGAGAATCAGCTACTGAATTAAAGGCGTCAACTAGCTCTTTATGCAATTGCTCTCCTGCCCATATTGGAAAAACCAGTACGTTAACTAAGACTGCTACAAAGCCTCCGATGGCAATAGAATACAGTCGATCCATGGAAGTTCTGATAGGAGTGCCCATTCGATAACCGGAAACTATGATCAAGCAGTAAGTAAAGAGTATGACCCTGAAACCATACTCATATTGCACCAATGAAGGCCATAATTTCATGAAAGACGTGACAGTTCCTGCAGAAAATAAGTTTCAGTATAATAATTTGTTATCTTCTCATTCTGTACTTACAGTTCAGAACTTTATAACCTATCAGAAAGATGCTAATGCCAATTATGAACGGCTCAGCGACACGGCCACTGCATAAAGCTAACTGTCCGATTGCAATGGCTAATATTCCTGCAAGTAAGCTTCCGAGTGCTCGATTGAATCCTCGGTTGAACGTTGCACCTGAAGAAGTAAACGAATGTATAAACTTATAAGCTTCTTAGTTAAAAATTTCAATCCATGGAAGTGTATGATCGATTAACAGGAAGACTTGTTTACATACCAACAGTATATTCGAACATTATGGCTACAGTGAGTATGGACCAGATGATATTTGTGCCAAAAATGTTATAAGGAGCCCTGAAGAGTATCAGCAAAGACACCAGAAGAACAGCTAACCCAACTTTGAAAGAAAATGTAACTCTGTTAGTGTCTTCTTTGGCGAATTTCCACACACTCCGTATCCAAACATTACAGGAGAATCCTGTAATGTTGTCGCCTTTCTTGCCAGTTTCAAGCTGCTGCAGCTTGGCTTTACTAGCCAATGCTGGGATGTTAATTTCAAACCTACCCTTTTTGCCATTCATTCTCCAATCAAGAACTATAAACTCCTTTAGCTCTTTGAGCCTAGTTTTCTTGGAATTTCCCGCCGTATTGTTCGAGAAAATTATGTAGATTTCTTCAATTGTGTTCGAGTTTTTCGTTACAGAAATGAGCTAGTTGAAAGTGTTGGTTGGAAGTGGAATGTTAAGAAGAAGGACAGCAATTTAAAGAGATGTGTTGATAGTGCAAGTAGCGGAGGAAGCGTGTATTGTCAGGATATCAGAAATTGTTGGAGGAGAAAGAATAATACTACAATAATAGAGGAGAAAATGGAACTAAATATCAGGATAAAAGATGCTTAGTCTCAATAATGCTGCATGAATGGAGAATTAGAATCTAGATCCATACACGTTGTGCATGGCCATGCATTTTCAATCGCCATGTTTCGTCTTTCCAAATTACATTTACCATTCCTGAAGAAATGTTCATGACAGCAACAGCATTCTCATGCTCATAAAGTTGTAATTACTACAATACTTTCTGCCATTACTTTCAGGACTGTTAAAATTGTCAGAAATGTTGTTTGTATAACAAAATTGTTGTTGAGTTGAATTAATTTCTCAAAGAGAACTGGAGCTACGGAGACATACATGTTTGGTTCAATACACTGTGAAGACTGTTTGGAGACATTTCAAGGCTATTCGAAGTGTTGAGCGTTACATGGGGTTGTAGACGTAGTGCAATGAAACGGTAGATTACACACAACGTTGAGATTACATGATTAGTGTATTTTGTTGTGTAATGAGCGAGAAAGACTATACAGACAGTTAATTAATTACATGTCGTCCAATTTGACTGTGTAATTGGACAACTAAGTTAAAAATTAGGGCAAAACTAAGATTTGCGTGTTGTTGTTAATCTATATTCAGTGTCTTGTACTTGTAGCTTTTTGCTTTCATTTTTTATGACAATAATAGAATAACTTGTTTCATTGTCCATGACGTAGATCTAATTGATCAAACCACGTAAATTCAGATCTTTTTTCTTTGTTTCCTTATTACTTCTATCTCTCGAATTCTCGAAAAATTTGATGATATACATTGACTAATCTATCAACTTGATTAGACATAGTTAAACTTCCATGTTGATTGATTCCTGAAGTAGCAATAATAGACCAGTTCATTCTTAAAACTTCCTGAATTCCAGGAAACAAGAACAAATCATAAGCTTTCATATACACATTGTTACATTTCAACAATGTCTGAACTATATTAATCTCTTTAGAAGATTTAAAAGTTTTTTTTTCCAGGGCATTTCCCTGAATATTACAGAAATGTTCCTTGTAAACTAACCCTGGAAGGAGAACAAGATATTACATGGAAAGGATATTTGAAGAGCAATAAGAGTCTTCTTTACACATAAGGGAATATTACCTTCACCAAGATTGATATTATTTATCTTCATTTTATAAAAATATGCTGTTTTCGTATGGATCAAGTTGTTGAATAATAGAAAGTATAAAGAATATGTGATCTCACTCTCATCTACAATGATCTCATTTCCAACCCCATTAATGATTCAGACTCTTCATCTTTTTCCTTCCTAAACATATAAATTCTGAGGTATATGTCCATGCTTTTATAATCTCAGAAACCATTGTTTTTGTATGTCATACTTGCATCAAATTAACTCCTCAATTATTGAGAATATATTCCTTGGATTTTTAGTTACGACTTTATAGGGATGATTTTTTTTGGGTCCAATTAATTGTTAGCGAACAAATGAGAATTTTACGTTGGAGTGTTGTGGAGTGTGTGAATGGTTTATGAATAACGTAGACTCATAACTCAATACCTTTAGTTTTTAGATAAAGATGTGGTTCGAGATGAGTGTGCCAATATGGTTGAGAACTGGATGACCTGAATCAAGGTGTGAGCAGGCGGAAAAACTTGTATACGGGGTGGTTGAAACAGAAGAAAAACTCTTGGTGATACCGTTGTGATTTGGACTTCCTCCACCAGACCAAAGACGATGAAGAATACTCACCCCCAAAAAGCACCTTATAGGTGAAGGTTTGTCATTCATTATATATTGAACATACCAACATAACCTAGTCAATATGAGATTCATGACACGCGCGAGTTCTTACATTAACCACATTATCAACTCATAACTCAATGCCTCGATCTTTTGGGTAAAAATATAGTGTCAAACTCGTCATGTTCAACATTGATATGCCAATTCAAATGTCTCCAATATTGATATATCAGCCTTCCACATAACTATTAACTGTCAAGTTTAACAGATAAACGCCAGAAAAATGATAAATGGCCAGGATTTTTTCCTTTTAAATTTGGAAAAGAAGGAACGAAATGTAGGATTATTGAGTAGTTCATTATAACTAAAGAGGGAAAGTTCTTCCCCAGATAATTTCTGTCCAAGGAACTTCAATTACAAGTTGCATGCAGAGTTTTAATCCACGGCCATGAATGCTTTTCAGGAAATTCGAACCAAACAGTTGCCATGAAAGCTGTATACAATATTGCTTCTTCTTCCAAGCAAATTGAAGAAGAAAAAACATAACGATTTTATTATTTCAAGCTGAGGAATATGTTCCCAGGATAAAGTTAGTAGAAATGCTTAATCCTGAGAGAAAATAAAAGACTTTAAAACAAAGAATAATTGAATATGGAAAACTCGACACATTGACCGAGACTAATCCGGGCTCGAAGCGAGAGACACGGCTCCTCCTTCACGGGAACAACTCTCCTCGGACTCGAACCTGAGTTCAAGCTTTCATGAGAGGATTGGATTATCAGTCCAGCTAACACCTCGTGTGTACTCAGAGAACCATTTGACCATTGCTAATTAAGCTTCAACGTCTGCATATAATGCATTCTTGACAAAAGGAATTAGGATTTGTTATGAGAAGAAGATCTTCCTCGAGCACAATGATATAAATAGATCTGATACTATTTGTAAACTATTCGTATATACCATAATTTTTCCGTATATTTTATTGCTTAATAAAAATAATTTTAACACAAAATTTGCAAAAAAAATTATGCCATATTTGCTTCAACGTATTATAGTAGTAGCTAAAAAACATTTTGATAGTTTTTATTCTATCTGATTAAGCACAAAAGTAAACTTTATTTTATTAAATGAGACAAGATTAAATACCCAAAAATGCAAAAACAAAAATTTGACGCTAAAATAATTTAGTATCAAAGATTTTCTCGCAAAAAAGTGAGTTGTTAAATACATTTTACGTCAAAATTTCACGCTAACTTTAGCTACGTAATGCCATTTTCCGCTAATTTTCGATAATATTATCAACTTTCATCTTTACTTCATCCACATTTGAAAAAAAAAAAAGAAAATGTTAATTAAGAAAAAAATAATCTTTAGTTAAACTCAGGATGTATCATGAAATTTAATCTGTACAGAATAACAAATACGTTATTTATTTATTTTCATGATAACTAACTAATTTGTCATTAACAAAATAAATCAAATATATGACCGATAATTATATTATCAATTTATAGTGTCAGGAATTAGACAAAAAAATATCGATAAAAATAAATAAATTGCATAATTATTACATATTTAAAATTTACATATTTCTTTCAGGCATATTTTGTTATTTATTACTTAAAAAATTATGATATTACTTTTATTTAAATTCTTATTTTAACTAACTTCTTAAATATCATCACATGTATTACAAGGATACAAATAGAAAATCTCACTTTTTTATTTTAAGCGTCACAAAATAAATATTTTAATTTAGAAAAATAAATGACATAAATTATATATTTTATACTAATGTTTTATCATTTCGTATATTCATCAGTGACATCTTTACTATGAAAATTGTGAATCTTATAAAATAAAATAAAAGGTCAGAGTTTATCGCCGATGCAGTCCGATGCTCAAGTTAGTATTAGAACATATTATTAAGTAACATTTTGAGTAACATTAAAACGACAGAAAAACAATTAAACGACAAAAAATATTAAAAACTGAAAAAAAAAAAAACTGGTTTTTTCTTTGATTTGAGAGAGCAAAAAAAAAAAAAGTGTTCTTATTACAGCAAAGGAAATAGCCGCCAGATTTGGATCAGTTCGTTATTAGAAGTTACAACAACATGTTCATTAGATTCATTTGGCACTTATCAATCTAAACCCTTAATCACTTCAAATCGAGTTAACGGCGATACGTAAAACCATGGTATGCATTGTAATCACTCTTTATTTCTTTCAATATACTATCTTTATAGTTAAATCATTGTTTTTCATCTGGGTTTATTGAGTGAAAGATTTGGGTACCTTATTTGCTTGAAAATGGGTAATGAGAAGTTCTTGAATGGATTTGAAAAAGACTTTTTTTTATTGTTTTATGTGGAAAGTATAGATGGTTTGTTGATGAAATATGCATTCTTATATTCCATTTTTGTGTAAGCTTTGCTTTCATGCTTGCTTTTGCTGATATTTTGAGATAGACTGATCATTTCATTATTTTGGTGATTTGGGGCAGAATTGGTTATTAAAAAGATGCATTTTAATGGAGTTTCTGTAATTTGCAGTGTTTTTTCTTGGTGATTGTAGAAGTTGATGACAATTTATCTACGATAAGGATTATCCAACATGAAGTAATTGTGTTCATTGTCTATTTAAACAGGTTGAGAATAGTAATACTCAAAAGAAGCATCTACTCCTGTTAGCATATCAGAGTTTTGGGGTAGTCTTTGGTGAATTGAGTACATCTCCGCTTTATGTTTATAAATGCATATTTTACGAGGGGCTGCGACATTATCAAACAGAAGACACGATTTTTGGAGCCTTTTCCTTAATTTTTTGGACTTTTACGATCTTTTCGTTGTTCAAGTACACAGTTTTCATGTTGTGTGCAAATGATAATGGTGAAGGTAGTTGCCATCTGGTGCACATTTGTATGTTATGTTTCTCTTTGAGTGAATGGATTATGATGATTCTTGTGATTGTTTGCAGGAGGAATTTTTGCTTTATATTCTCTTCTTTGCAGGCACGCAAAATTCTGTTTGCTTCCTAATCAACAAGCATCAGATGAGGAGATTTCTACATATCACACCAGCGGCAATCAAACCAGAATTGTTCCTGTCTCCCCATCGAGAAAGTCTACTGACAGACTAAAGAAATCAAAAACAGCTCTGCTTATTTTAGTCCTGATAGGCGCTTGTATGGTTATCACCACATGTGTCCTCACACCTGCAATTTCCGGTTAGTTTTTTCATTATTGATTGGCTTGATTGCTTGGATTTTCCTCATTTGAGTTTCTTTAGACTCATAAAAGAACATTTGGCAGTTCTTTCGTCCATGGATGGGTTAGAAGTCAAAGCCCCGAATTTGCGTTATGGTGAGTACAAATATCTGGAGCAAGGAACAAAAGATATCTTCCTCTTCCTAGTATAAACATGTGCATAAATTATGTCTTTTTTTTGTGTGAATGTAAATTATATGCTTAATGATAGGTTTTTGAGATCATTTTTTTCGGCATCACTAAAATAGTATGGGTGAGACAGTAACAGAAAGTTTCGATCAGTGTTGAACCTTGTTGAGCTTAACTTTTATGATCAAGACGTTGAATACCGACAGTTATAAATATTATGTTGTGCAGTTTGCACATTCAGATCAATGAGGCTAGCTCTCTTTTAGTTTTAGCTTTTGTTTTAGTTTTTTAAAGTCAAGGCTATCAATTTGGCTGACTTTGTCTGTCTCTTTTACATTGAATTATTATATTAATGTGGTGAATTCGGATATGTTTTCAATACAGTAGAAGTACAATCTATGAAGAAAACACCTTATCTTGTATTTTTTTTTCTTTTATAGGTTTATGTTAACTGAGTTATTGATGCATGTTTACATCTGCAGGAATGGTGGTCTTGATTGCTAGCATTGTATTGATTAGCCTTTTTGTTTTGCAATATTATGGCACACACAGGGTGGCTTTCATCTTTTCACCTATCATTATTCTATGGATAATATCTATTGCTTCCATTGGCATCTACAATATCATTCACTGGAACCTGAGAGTGTGCCAAGCCCTTTCTCCATATTATATCTATAAGTTCTTCAGGGACACTGGAAAAGATGGTTGGATCTCTCTTGGCGGAGTTGTTTTATGTATTACTGGTAATGTTTTATCAGTAATTTAGCTTGGTTCATTCATCATTGTGATTTGCTAACTCATACAAACTTCTAATTTACTGCAGGAACTGAAGTTATGTTTGCAGATCTAGGCCAGTTTACAGCTTCTTCAATGAGGGTAATGTGTTTATAATCCTTTATGCGCTCTTTTTTTTAGATGCATCCATCATCATGCATTTTGTTAAGTTTCAAACTAGTTACATGCCCATTCTGGAGTAGTCCCTCTTCACGCCTTCAGACATTGACTGCCCCGATATTTACCGGTGGAAAAGAACACGTCAAAATTTTTTGTTGGGTCATTCTGAATGAGCCAAGTATTTCTTATTGGGTATTCAATTGACGAATTTACTACAGTTTATAATTTAGTAAATATTTGAACAATACGGTATGCTATTTGCAGGTTGCATTTTCGTTTGTTGTGTATCCATGTTTAATGCTTCAGTACATGGGGCAGGCTGCATATCTCTCTAAAAATTTGTCTTCTGTACCCACGAGCTTTCATTCTTCAATTCCCGGTAATTTTTCTAGAACTTAGATAAAGAATGAATACTTTGTGTTTCTTTTGTTGCATAATTTAGAATCAAATGCAGTGTAATATAATATGCCCAAGTTGCACGATGAATGGTTTCAGGCCTGGGCATTTCAGGTTTTGCTTGCTTTTAGGCATCCTTTAATCAACACGATTTCTGTTATGCTTATTAAAAGTTGCACTTTCAGCACTTGGCTAAGATTTTGAGCTAAAAATTTCTTTTATGAAAAGATTAGCTTGAGAAAACTGACACTGTGTCACTTAATGATAACTTGGATAGAAATCCGTCTATCTCTTTTCTCCCTAATTTTTATCAGAAGTGAAAAATGTGTTCCACGTGCTTTCACTTTTTCATTAATCACGTGTCTGGTGTGTCTGAAAGTTGTTTGAACTCCATCCTCTAGTATCAATACTTTCAATTGTCATTATATAATTAACAGTTTTTCTTACATCTGCAGATAAATTATTTTGGCCTGTTTTCTTATTGGCAATTTTGGCTACAATAGTTGCCAGTCAGGCTGTGATCTCTGCCACATTTGCAACTGTGAAACAGTGCCGTGCATTGGGATGTTTCCCTCGCATCAAGATTGTACATAAATCAAATTGGATTGATCGTCAGATCTACATCCCAGAGATAAATTGGATTCTTATGGTTCTGTGTCTGGCTGTCACAGTTGGTTCTCGGAACATTATCCGAATAGGAAATGCTTACGGTTAGTTTTTTTCTTCTAAATTGAAGTTATCAAACTATCCTCGTATTTGCCAGATCTGCATTCTGCATCCATCATGATAGCAATCATTCTGTGATCGCAAATTGGGCTTAATACATGCATTCATGATTGTACGTCTTTTTGTTTTATTTTCATTTACATAGGTTCTTTATTGTCCGTTGTAAATAGCTTGATTAATATGTGGTGCTTTAGTTTTAGGGAGGGGGGATGTGGCAGGGTGATCTGTAAGCTGTTACAGGCTTCACTTCAGTCTTTCATAATATACTTTCCTTTCATGAAAAACAACCGCCGGTAGTTAACTAACTCGGTTAAGCTGACCTAGTTCACTAGTGGATGGCTCCATACCGAGTCAGCTAGTCTGGTGTAGCAAAGTCTTCCTGAATGGTTTACTATTTGGATTCATTCTAGTGGTGAAATAATTTTGTGAAAATATTACTACAACTCTTTAATGCAATAAAATTTTGCATGCAAAATTTACCAATCAGTAAATA
>CANYCX015678364.1:0-33774 GCA_948193385.1 Breynia disticha f. nivosa
GTGGTATTTAACAATCATGTAATCATAAATTGTGTTATTGTGTGAGAAAAGTAACGCGATTACATAGATATCAGACGTTAGAACCAACTCAAACTGACAGTCCAATTCTGTTAATAGTTAGTTCTTAATATAGTAAACCACTGTAACATCCAGCCATTTTTGAAGCAGTATCAATGAACTTTACCAGAGAAACAGCAACTGTTAGTCTTTCCACTATTATTACCATCAACTTAACTTCCTCTTTGTAGTTGTTTTGGGTTAGATTTAGTGGTTTTTTATTTAATCAAAATGTAATTTTGTTATAAAAACATTCTGATTAATCTTGTGCAAACGAAATCTGATCGAAAATGGTACCTGGCAAAGTAATCGCCATCGCCGTTTCCGTCGTACTGGTTGTCGGCGTCACTATTGGTGCGGTGGTTCTGGTTCAAAATCAGAGAAATGAAACAGCAAAGACCAGTGAAAAGGTTTTATCACCTCAAATGAAACTTGCTTACCATTTATGTAATTCAACTTCTTACCAAGATTTTTGCATTAAGACTCTTGGTTCTGTTAACAGTACCGATCCAGAAGAATTCGTCATGACTGCCATTCTTGAAGCTTCTGAAGCAGTCAAGCAAGCTTTCAACTTCTCTAATGATATTATTGTGAAGGCTCAGAGCTCTCCACAAACAAAAATGGCCCTGGAAGATTGCAAAGACTTGTTTAACAATGCTGTTCAGGAGCTTCAGGCATCAATTTCTACAATTGGCGATGGTGATTTACACACAGTGAGTGATCGTGTTGACGAGTTAGAGAGTTGGATTAGTTCTATCTTTGCATACCAACAATTATGCTTGGATGGTTTTTACAATGACACTACCATAAAACCTGTCATAGAGAATGCTATGGTTGATGCAAGTCATCTCACAGATAATGTCTTAGCCATAATTGCTGCATTAGCACAGTTCCTGAAATCCGTCGGACTCCAGTTTAACGCTTCTGGAAACTCTCGTCGCCTTTTTTCGCTCCGTGAAGATGGTTTTCCGACGTGGTTTCTGCTGTGGACCGCAAGCTTTTGTCTGCAAACAATGTGAGGCCAAGTGCAATTGTTGCTCAAGATGGTAGTGGACATTTTAAGACGATCAATGATGCTCTTGCTGCGTATCCTCAAAACTTGAAAGGCCGATACATCATATATGTTAAAGCTGGAGTTTATAACGAATACCCTCTTGTGAATAGATTCCAAACTAACGTCTATATATATGGTGATGGCCCGACTCTTACGATCGTTACAGGAAGTAGGAGCCATGGGAAAGATGGTTTAAACACATGGAAGACAGCTACATTTGGTAATTTCATCATTATAACTAATCAAACTTGCAGAAATTCCAAGTTTCAGACTTTTTTTTGCTGGTTTCAATGTCTCTTTGGGCATACTCAGAGCATAATATACTAACCACCATATAATTTTTTTCCTAGAACAGCTGTAGAAGGAGACGGATTCATGGCCAAGTCGATAGGATTTTCGAATACTGCAGGTCCTGATGGACTCCAAGCTGTGGCACTTCGCGTAAGTTCTGACATGTCAATATTCCACAATTGTCAGAACGACGGGTACCAAGACACGTTGCTTTACGAAGCCAAACGACAATTTTATCGCGACTGCATCATTTCCGGCACCATTGATTTCATCTTCGGTTACGAAGCAGCAGTGATCCAAAACTCAGTAATCCAAGTCAAGAAACCAAAAGATGGCCAACAAAACACAGTTACTGCCGACGGCAGGATAGAGTCACACTCCACTACAGGATTAGTGATTCAGAACTGTAAAATTACAGCTGACAGGCAACTGATTCCGCATCGATTTACGATCCCAACATATCTTGGCAGGCCCTGGAAGGCATTTTCAAGAGCAATTGTGATGGAATCAGAAATAGATGATTTGATTCAGCCACAAATTTGGTTGCCATGGAAAGCGAGTGTTGATAATATATACTTTGCAGAGTATGGAAACTCAGGAACTGGTGCAAATACTGATAGAAGAGTGAGATGGAGAAGTTTTCATGTGATTGGTAGGGACGAGGCTGAGCAGTTCACTGCAGGAAAGTTTCTGAGGGGTTCATGGATTGAAGATGAAGGAGTGCCTGTTAATACTGGTTTGATTAAGTGAAAGTGTGTATTGTTATTCTCCATTTAGTTAATCTAATCATTATTAGGAATTTAATTAGGATTTTTTTAATAGGTTTTATAGATGTCATGTTGAGCATTCAAATGATAAATCTTTTCTTTATGTGAATTTTGTAATGATATTTAATTTGATAATTTAATCGTATCGACTGACAATTTCTGACGCAATAATACGATTAATGAGTACATAATTAGATATGAAATAAATGATATGAATTTAATTTTTTGTAATATTTATATCATAAATAATCATATTTGATAGAAATAATTACTACTCGCAAACCCGAATTCTTCGTAATCAATTCATTTGCAAAATCTCTCATTAAAAAATTCAATTTACGTCAAGAAAGGACTAAACAATAAGTTCCAAAACAATAAGGACCTTTTGAGAAATTTATTTAATACTACAGGCGTAATTTGCGCAATCTCGCTCATATATATACACACATCGAAACGAATTATCCTAAAACCCTTGTAAGCTTGGACGGG
Source organism: Breynia disticha f. nivosa (assembly GCA_948193385.1). NCBI lineage: Eukaryota > Viridiplantae > Streptophyta > Magnoliopsida > Malpighiales > Phyllanthaceae > Breynia > Breynia disticha. Next base: position 2,659 of record CANYCX015678364.1, read on the forward strand.
CGCCGAAAGTCCCCGTAAGGAAGCAAGAAAGCCCCAGAGTTTGTGTCTTTACTTGTCTACATACTCCTCAAACATGCCTAAGTCTAAGAGAAACAGACCAGGTTTGTGTTTTTTTTTTCTTTCTGTAATGTTTTCAACATGTTTTATGGTATAACCTAAGTGAACAAGATCTGGATTGTTGTTATTCGCAGTAACATTGTCGAAAACGAAGAAGAAAGGTAGAGAACACAAAGAGTCGATAGTAAGTACGATAAGAGAAGCTGCAGAGAAGTATAACTCAGCTTATGTGTTTAGTTTTGAGAATATGAGGAATCTTAAATTTAAAGAGTTTAGAGAGCAGCTTAAATCCACTAGCAGGTAACTTTTTCTTTTTTAATTTATTGATTGATTAAGCTTATTGGGTATTTAAAGTTTTCTTAGGAGCAATGATAAAATTTATGTTTTTTTTTATAGTTTGAAGCTCTGATGGAATGTTAAGTTGTGGTTTTGAGAGCATTTTGTTTCGACGTTAAGATAATTTATGTAGTTAACGTGTTATTCTTTTGCTTAATGTTTGGATCTTGGGAATATTATTTGTTATTGTTCTGTTTTTGCAGTTTTAGTTACGTGTTTTATGTGGCAGAAAATTATGTTTTATTGTCTTTATTGAGATGATGATGGTTGATTGATTGGAGTTTGAATATCTTTTGTTCTTTAATGTTCGAAGTGATCTTTTTGTTATATGTTTTTTAATATTGGGAGCAATTGTTTGATGTCGGAGTTCGTTTTTCATGGAGAAATCACCATGTCAAACAGCATGTTGTGTGTTTCTTCTTTTGTTGAGGGCTCTATAAATGGATACAACCATGTATAAATTAAATGTTGTTTGGCCAAATAGTGATTGGATTGTATCATTCTTTAACAATTGTTACAGATTTTTCCTTGGTTCAAACAAAGTAATGCAAGTGGCATTAGGCCGTTCTGCCGCTGATGAGATCAGACCTGGTATTTATAAGGTTTCTAAGGTACACATTTTCCTTATTGTAAATGTCCTACTTTGTTTCATTTTTTTCCCGACATTTTCCAGTAGACATCTGATATTCCGGGTTTCTCACTTCTTTTCTTAATTTTTTTATAGCTTTTGCGTGGGGATGCCGGACTCTGTTTTACCGATATGTCAAAGGAAGAGGTTGAAAGGTAAATATTTCCTTCTGTTTAGTATTTCTGAATATCTTCTTGCAACTTTTCGATCAATGAAATCACTTTTTTTCTATAATATTCAGGTTATTTAGGGAATTTGAAGAATATGACTTTGCACGTACAGGAAGCCTTGCATCTGAGAAGGTTTTTCTAGATCTCCCATTTATAGTTAATCATGAAAACATGAGGGACTTAGCCTTATTGTTTTTCAGAAAAAGTCACATTTTTGTATTCAGTTATCGCTCGTGCACTGTCAAAGTACTTTCCTGTGAGGCTCTTGTTTCTAAATTGGGATTTTAAATTTCTTCAGGTAGAACTTAAAGAGGGCCTACTGGATCAGTTTACCCATGAGATGGAGCCCTTTCTTCGCAAGCAAGGGATGCCTGTTCGGTTGAACAAAGGTGATAACTACATTAATATGTTATATTCTCACCTCTTGCACATTACGAGTTGAAACATGAGGTTGAATTGGTCATTGATGCAGGTGTGGTGGAGCTTGTCTCAGACTTTGTTGTCTGTGAAGAGGGAAAACCCTTGTCTCCAGAATCTGCCCGCATACTGGTCAGTTTTCTTCTTTAATCTGCCTTTACCGTTCAATCATTTTTACGCTGATGGATGACTGTTTCAGTTGCGACACATATTTCTCAGTTTATGTAAATTCATTAATGCTAGAAACTGATGCGTTTTACCTCTTAATTGTTTGCAGAGATTGTTAGGCACCAAGATGGCCACGTTTCGGCTCAACTTAATTTGCAGATGGAGTCAGGAGGATTTCGAGATGTACGCAGATGTACCAAATGATTCAGATGTTGAATCTGCCTAAAGTTGTGTGAGCAATCGAGTTTATCGCGAGCATTGTTAAACACTGGTATGTTAAGTTGCTTGCAGGTGATTTTGTAATTGTAGGGAAAAGCTTATGTTTGTTGAGTACCTTGAGCTAATTAATGACGATTCGATTTTGTTTTACCTTCAATCTGTGTGCATGGCCCTTTAATCGAAAGAACATTATCTAGATTTGTTATCATCACTACCGTTCTCTTGCACTTCCGATCTATTTCCGTCGCCGGAGTCATCATGATATCAGCATCATAAACTATACTCAAACCACAGAATTTGAGCTTCACCATCAATAGATTCGGGGGGAAAATGTTGCCTCCAAACGAATGTAAATAGTTCCTATCCAACGGGATTATGTATGTCAACTTTTCCGTTATCACCCCAAAAGAGAAAGCTAAACGCAAAGTTGCCAGAGTATGATTAATCTCTCGTATTAATCGAAGCAGCGCCCCTGTCTCGGCAGATTTGTGTTGTGGGACGACCAAGAAACAGATGGTTTGGCGCGTATAGAGCTGCAAGCCTGTAGCAATGAAAATTATGGAAGTGGTCCCTTTTGCCTTAAAATTTTCAATTTACACCCTTTCCTTAAATGCATAAATTTTGTTTAACACTACAAATTTTAGATGTGGACAATGGTTTAATTAAAGAAGAAAAAATTTATTTTAATACAAGAGATGAAATGATAAAAATACCCTTAAAAAGAAAATAGTTTACCCACTGCCATTAAAATTTTAATCAACTAAAGTAAACCAACCTTATCATTAATCAACCCTAACCAATCTTACAATTCAAATCTAAAATTAATATGAATTTAACCTAAGTGACAAAATAAACCAAACAGTAGTAAAGCCAAACGTATACATAATTGACATGGCAAAATATCTACTTATTAACACTATTACATCCCCCTATAAAAAAAATTTTATGAGAAAAGACAGTTCATCGTGAAATTATCCATAATCTCATCAATTTCAGACTATTATACTTTTATATATTTGAAAATTTTGTGGTACCATTATTGAAATTAAGAACCTTTAAGCACTATTTTACAAGAAGTTCATTTTTTGCGCATTATAAGGTATTATTATCGATTTATTTTAATTAAACTAATACATGTTTATTTAATTAAAATATTATTGAATTGAAAAAAAAATAGAATCAATAAAGTAGTACATAAGATAAGTATAATTCAACTAAAAGCATTTAAAAAATAATCGTAAATGTTTATGCATTAATATGTGTAAATTTTATTCTAAATTTAAATTAAGCAATCTCTCTATCTCTCTAAAATATAAATCTTTTCATATAAAAAAAAAAGAAATTGAACCTCTAGTAGCTATCTCAAATAATGAATATAGTTATCCTAAAAGAATCCAAAAGATTCATTTAAACCAATATCAAACTCATACAAATTATATTATTAATCTCAACTCATTCATACAAATCATTTTAATAATCTTAACACATATTGTAATAAATCTAACAACATAATGAAAAAACATATTCAAACTCATTTTTCATTTTACTAATGGAGCTATGATGTAACAAAAAAAAGCCATTAAGTATAGGCTAGAATGTTAAACAATTGAGCAGATTGCAGAACTAAGAAATAACATACAACACAAAATCTACGTGTTTCGATAAATGTGATTCGCGTTAATGGATGAAAAAAATATTTTTTATCGCTTTGATGACCAAAAAGTCAACAATGATTAATAAATTACTATTTATATGTGTACAACAAAAATCACAACATAAAACTTATTTTTCACCACACAATCTTATTATAAGGTCATAAGATCATGTGACATAAGACACGGTTTGAGAGTTGACCGTGTAATCCCCTCATGCAATCCAACGTCAATACATTGGCAAAGACACGACCGTACAATGACCTGTGTATATCATTACACAGTTCAATGCAATTTGTTTTGCTCTTGTATAATAGGTCGTGTAATCTTTGGGAATTTTACCTACACTTACACGGTCTAGCACATGATAAACACAACCCATGTAATTTTGTGATCAACTACACAAGTAACTTCATGCTTGTGTAATTTGTCTCTACACTTCTATTTAACTTCAAAATTTCAAAACGCTCTAAACTTACTGAAACCAACTCTGATATATTTTGTCTTGATACATATACCAAATAAACTTCAAAACACCTAAAAAAGTAATAAAACTCAACATAGAAAATTATTAAAATGAATATACATCAAACCAAAAGTATTGAGAAATGTTAAAGTAAGCCAACATATGTATATACTCCAGATATTAGATAAGTCAAATAGAAATAGAAATGGCATCAACTTACCAAAAAAGAATGACAACATGAGGATTTGGTTGCAGAATTGAACGGCTATAACGATAACTGGCCACTCCCGCCAACACACACCTCCATAATGGCCAACCCAACTCCTTTTGCCATCTCTAACTCCTTCCCTCTCACTTCCACTCCTTTCCCTTCTACCCTCTTTCAGGTTTCTCAGTTTACTAGCTTTCTTCTTCTTCATTGCATTTTATGCTTACTTTCTTGGGAAAGTTGTGTTTTTTAAGTATTTTCTCATTGCTGTCTTTGTTATGCAGAATTTGTCGGTGCAAAGGTCGAAACCTGGGACGTTTTCTGTGGAGAAACTTAAGCTGGGCTTTGATAATATTTTAATGCATTCTACGAGGAGGTAAGAGATTTTGATTCTTCATTGAAGTGAATTGTTAATCTTTGTATCACTTGAGGGGTTTTTGCATGTTGGTTTATCCTGTGAGTTCTCTTTTTGTGTTGGATTCAGTGAATTTGGTTTTTGCTCCTGGAAATTCACTGGTTAAAATTAGAAAACTAAAATTATTAATTGAGGATGCATAATTGACTGAATTGTGGTTTATATGGGAGCTATAATGTGTGTGTGGATGTGGTTTGAATCCGCGACATTAATTGAAACGAAAATGACTGAAAAAAGGTTGAACACATTGTTTTCAGTTTTGTTGCAGTTTTAATTAGCAGTTCATGAAAACTAGTTTCATTTTTTTGGATGCAAAATTTCGAAAATTTTCATTTGGATGTTAGAGTTTAGCCTGTAATGATTGCTCAAAATTACATATATAGTTCATTTTCTTGTTTTGTGTTGAATCTAAAATTCCTACAGTGATATTGCACTATTATCTGATTAGCGAAACAGTAAATTGTAAAATGCTGAATTTGGATTAAATAAAACAGGAGAACTTTCATCTGTGCAGTCAGTCGAGGTGCTGAAGAATCATTTAAAAAGACGGTGGAAGTGGATAGGCTGATAGATATGCTGAGGGATGCGAATCCTAATGAAGTAAGTATGTTGCAATAATGTGATTATTACCCGCTTTGAAGCTATACTCTGCCTGTAGGACCGGAATTGTTCATTTACAACTTCTAAGAAATTCTCTGGCTCCTTCATGATCATCAGCAATCATCCTGGAAAATACATTATTCGGTGGTTCGATGTTGGAGATACAAGCTAATAACTGCATATTTTCTATGAGTGGCAGTTATCCTGTCACTACAAGCTAATAACTGCTTCCTTCTGAGCGTATATGTTTATTGATTGTTTCAACTAATTCTTTTCCTGTATTTTTTCCCTGGGACAGCTCCAGCAGCTTGTTGTAGAAAATATTCTTGCGTTCAATGAGGGTTTCTGGATACGACTTGCAGCGAGAACTGATACATGCAGATCTGAGGATGATAAAGCATGGTTTTTGACTTGGTTATTCTAGTTTTTGAAGATGTTTCCGGAGCTGTTCATTTTCTCTTCCTCATTTCATAAGAATTGGCATTTGTTGGTGCAGAAAGATTATGAGGAGCTGGCTGCATCTGTGATGAGCATAGTTGATCTTGTTGTCCATAAGACCAAAGTACGCGCTCCCTCGTGCCCCACCTCACTGATTCATGGGTAATTCTATGAGTGTGTATTTTTGTATTTAACCTATTTTTTTTATTCTTGTTCTTTGTCATCCAGGAAAAAATCGAATCATCTACTGATATCCTCAAAGAAGTTCTAAAACCTGTTATTGATGAAGAAGAAGAAATTCATTGGCCTCCTAGAGATCCCAATGCCCTGAAGCTAATGGAGAATGTTAGTCTGTACTTTACATTGATTTATCTTTTCTCCTTTACAATTTTTCAATTCATTCCGAGGCTACCTTATCAAACACATATCTCGTCAATGTTCTTTTCCTGGTTCTTTTCTATATACACAGAAGATTACGGTCAACATGTGTCATTTCTTATTGAAAGAACATAATTTTTCCTTGATATTACCTTTCTGTAATGTACTAGTTTATTAAATAATTAAAAAAAATCAGAATCTGTGATACATTTTCTCTTTTTTTTTTTCTAATGTCAATGGATTTTTTAAGTTTTTGTATTTCTAAACGGTTCATTTGCGCATTTGCAACTAACATTGTCCTTTTCATCAGGAGATATTCCGAAGGGAGAAGGAAGGGCAATTAGATGAAGGTTTCCTTGCAGAAGTTAATGCACAACTTAGACAAGTGAGTTTGCTTGCTCTAATCTATGTTTACTTGCCTGAATGCCCAAACCTATTTTGAGAAGTTTGGTGGTATCATGCACATCCATTTATCGGAGACAAGATTGATATGGATTGTTATGAATGCATCAAACAAGGAACAATTTCATTAACAGTATCTGATGGTAGGCTAGTTGAGTTTTTGCGAAGTTATCAAATTTTTCTTTTACAGTTAACATGAATGGAGTGATTTTTTGGCAAAATGTGTAAGTTTCTAACGAAGATGTTACCTCATACTTGATGTCTATAATTTATTAATTGCTAATTGTTTGCATAGAATATATTAAATTTTTTCGTATGAAGTTTGATCGGCTGTGTAATCATCTTTAGGCAAAAGAAGATGGAGATAAACCTGGCCTTGAGGCTATGCTGCAAAAAGTCTTGCAAATATATGCTTCTAAAGCGCTCTCTAAACGCAGTTATGCAAAGAAAGGTGTTACGATATAGAACTGCTTGGAGCTTATTTTCATAGAAGGACTATTGCTGTGAAAAAGTGAAACTTTTGTCAGCCTAAAAATAAATGTTTTGGAAAAAAAAATTTAGGAATTGGATGACCGCACAAATTTAGATTCAACCCAATCTGTTGTTTTCTCTTCTTTTTTTTGTTGTCGCAATCTTCACGTTTGTTTGTGTTTAGGTGATTTTGCAAGTGTCAATGGTGCAAAAGAGCAAAATAGTTAAATAAAGTTCTACATATATCTGTTTTGTACATTAGTTCTATAATTATGAAGAATATTTAAGTGCATTAATCAATTTTGAGTTGTATCTGGAACTTGCTGGAAGAGTTCACAATCTTCATCAATATTATATGCTACTTAAAACGTAACAAAAACTTGAAATAAAGCAAGTCTGAGTAGTAAGCATGTTTAAATATGATGACATTGGTTTCCATTTGAAGGAACTGTTTCTGCTTCTGACTGCTTAGTTAGATACAAGTGGCCTGTTGATACTCTTGCTCAGATTTCAGCGCACCATGGCTATGTTTTTAATTGTGTTTTCTTGCCTTTTAGCGTAAAGTAATCAACATTTATTGTTCAGTATTCCCATTTCTTGGCACACCTAGAAGTACACCTATTATTCTCTTCTCTTTTGGGAATAATGTCCACTTATGTATGGTTGCTACTTGATTAGAGCATCTTTACTCAAACCTCTTCAAAATGTTTATGGGTATGACACATTAGCATTCCACTAAATTCTCATTTATTAAATTTTTTTTTCTCTACTCATAAACCTCTCATAAACCTTTATTGTGAGAGCCATTTTTATCTCAAATACACCTTATTAAGGTCCACCATGAAGTGGTTTATATTCATACACCACTTCATGGTGACAAACCTCTCCTTATGGGGAGAAGTTTGCCACATAAGCATTATATGGGAGATAAACTCCCCATTGTGGATGCTCTTAACCTCGTAAGTTTGATCACTATGCTTGTCATACAGGGGATAACATTTTGAAGGATGAACAGTTTCTGGAGACTCTAATTGAAGGTACTGTTGCATGCTTTGCCATAGAAACAAATACATGGTTTGTGCAACACATACCTTGCTGTCATGTTCAACGCATAGAAAATATTTATGATCGCTCTAGTTCACGTATTCTTTAGTTTATCCGGCTTATGTTTAGGATTGGTAAGCGGTGCCATCGTTAAGATTTTTCCTTGAAGTTCAGTTTTTGAGGCACATTTAGAGTATTGCAATTTGTCTATCAGATAATTAACTGTATGCAATGCACGATTTAACGAAGAAGGAAGAAGGAAAAATCAAATGCATTGGGGAACTATAGATGAGTTGTGTACACGAACCGTTTTGCATTTTTCTTTTGGTTAGAATTTTATCAGAAGTTGTTGCATATCATTTTGAACCCTATAAAATGCTTACGAATTCATTATATTAGAAGAAATGTCATCATCTCTAGCAACGAGTTTTCTGCCATTTTAACTGACTTCATATATTTTTCTATGTGATTCAGCTCCAGAGGAAGAATGGAACAGGCTTTTGCTAAATGGAATGACTGTTGGCAAAGGTGAAGTCTCTCCGGAGGAATTGTATGCTGTCATCAAGAAAAGGATCGAGCGGACTTTGATCCGAACAGTAAGAATCATACCAACTCCATCTCTGTCAATTTAAGGCCTTGCTTGTTTATAAACAGCACACTCAACAAAGTGCTTAACGTTGTGTTTTACCATTTGATCTCATTTCTCTTAAATTCCACCTTCTCAAACTGATATTTACGCGTGGTTGATTCGGACTCTGCTCTCTTCGTTATCTTTCCTGTTCTTAGGAGGGAGGTTCATACCAGCAACGCGTTCTAACCGAGTATCTGAAGGGTATCCAATCAAGAGCAGAAGAGATCGTCGAGGTGCTTCGCGGCAAGCCTTGATCAACTGCGGTTGAGTCATCAATGATTTTATTCTGCAGACTTTTAACAGCAAGAATGCACTGCACATTGTGCATGCCATGATAGTGCAATTCTCAGAACCTGGAAGCCATGGACATGACAGTATTGAGTCTCACAAGAGTGTGAAGAACGTACTTCCATCTTGTATTTAACTTCTTTATCGAGAAAAACATTCTTGTGTTTGGTGTTGTGATAGGGAAAATGAAAGAGAAAAGAAAGAGAACTACGAGCTGTTTATGTTCTTGGAATATTATTTTTCATACTAGCATAGTCCTATTATTGTTTATCATTCATATTGTAAACTTAAATTGAAAATTACTACTTTTTTGTAGTTTTTCAGTTGTTTTGTTTTTCCAAGTCTGAAATTTTGGACTGATTTATTTCATAGGTACATAAATCCCTCAAACTAATGAGTAACCTGTAAAATTGTAAATTTTTTATACTATAATAAGATTTATGAGTACACATTTATGACATGGCACGAGTGATATAAATTCTTTTTTTACGAGTCGAGTGACACAATATGATTGTTAGCAAAAATGTACTATAGTCTATAGGGAAGAGATTTTTCTTTTTTGGTAGAAAAATAATATCATTAGCCACTTAATTAGAGAGAATAAAAAAAATATATGGTAATACCTAAATTAAATAATAAGTGTTATCAAATTAATAGAGTCAATATTATTTAAATAATCAAGAAAATGATTTAATTTTAAATAAGAATGACGTTTATGATAGTCATGAAATCAAAAGATTACATGGTTAGATACAATCAAATTTTGATAAAGAATATTTTATTTTCACTAACCTATAATTTATGCTATCAAATAATGAGAAACAAATAGAAATGGGAAATGCAATAAATAGAATTAAGGCTCCACTTTAGACTTGGAATTGAAGATGATAGACACACATCTGGGTAAAGCTTAAAGCAAATGAAATGTTATAAAATATGTTAGCAATAAACTGAAAAATTATGTGCACTCTAGATATGAATAGGGAAATAAATTATGTGTTTCAGTTAATGTAATATACATCTACGAATAGATAAATAAGTTATTCTATTATCGGTTATCAAAAGTTGGAAGTCAAAAGTTTGCAAGGGATGAGTATAGTTCACTATATATAGGTTTAGAACAAAGTCTCACACAAAACCTTAGTTTTTTTCCTTATTTTTTTAACTATGCCACCTAAATAGTGCATTGAACCAAACCTTTATGTGTCGTGACTTAAAATCTATTCAAGAAATCAATTCAACCCAATAACTCTCTCCAGTTGAATTATTTTTTTTCTCAACAGATTCTGAATCCAAAATAACTTCTTATCACACAACTTAAGGGCCTCGTGTTATGCTGCATGGAATCAAGTCCATTTTTGACTTGCAAGGACACCAATAACCAGTTTCATTTCTTTAACATCCACCTATCGAGCCTCCATCTTGCACAATTTCTATGTAGTTACTAACACAAATTTTGTGACATATACCATCTTGCATAATTCCAATATAATCACCGACTCAAATTTCGTGTGATGGTATATATGCTGCTACTCGTAATGAATCATTTTGATTGATCTTTATCTGTTCGAGAGTCTCAATCACAAACTCTCCTCGCTTTCTGCAGCACTAACAACAAGATTTCAAGCATTTACAACCACAAAGCTACTAACGAATGTGTAAATACAATTTTAATATTTTATCCTTTATTATCACCATAGGACCTCTGATCATTCGAATATGTGAGACTCAATTTTAAAAATTCTTTTCCCTGATTAAAAAATATAATAGAAGAATTCATAATAAAATCAAATCTTAAACAGAGGAGAGAGAAAACAGAAATGTTCATATACTAAATCATTCGGCCCAAAACATAAATATCGTTTAGTTTTTACAGCAGAAACAGAAACAAGTTTGAAAACGTTTCAAACTCAAAATATGAATATTTACAAATATGTACAAACATGTACAAAACTCAAAGTGGAAGCGATCAAAATATGGAGCTCGACCTCGAACAATATCTCTCTGACGAAAGATCACCACAACTCTGATCCAGTGGCAGCTATCTGCGTCTTGCGTATCATTTAGACAACACAAACAAAGGATGAGTATTTCTCAATACTCAGTAAGCATTATACGCAACAATAGATTCCTATCTTTTCATTTTAAATGAGCGTAGGGAAAATCAGTATTTCTAAACAAGATCTGATCTTCCTCTATCATAACCACACTATACCATCAAACAAACTCAATCATTCAGGTAAAGAAACATACCATACAATTCATAATATTACTCACACTAAATCATTCACCAAAACATATCAAAACATCATTCATATATCTCAACAACACATAACTCACAATCTCAAACAATGAAGCATTCGTAATTTCATATCATCATATCACATAACTCATTTTCAATTACTCCAGCATTCATTTTTCAGAAAGCAATAATTATACATGCTAAACATGAATGCAAATCAAATGTGTACATATGAATGTCAATGCAATCACATGCGATATGCCCTGAGATATTGCTCTCTTTTCCTTTTTTTCTTTTTTTTTCTTTTCATTTTTCCCTCGGTCCCAAACCGGCATCGTACCCAGTACAGCATCGAGCCCAACTCGGAATATTATCAGTCCCAGACCGGCATCGAGATCTCTCTCGGAATATAATTAGGCCCAGCCTGTATCTCAATATCAATCCGTGTCACACAAATGATGCAACACTATGAATGATCAATGCATTCATATCTCATAATCTCAATCTCATACGTATGCTCAATCAATTAAGTCACATAAGCAATCACATGCTTAATGTATCAACAAGATATCAACATATCAAATGAGCATACCAATCACTATCAAGGCATGAACAGAAAAATCAAGCCATATCTCGATCACATATAATGTATGCTCAATAAGCAACACATACTTTTCAACATCAACATAAATCTCATCATATGTTAACCATAGATCAACATATTATCAAATAAGGCATAAAACCAAATGAGCATACAATTCAATCCATTATAAGATCATAACAAGAATAAGAATAATTCAATCACCATCATTAATTCCAATATCAATAAGTAAACATATGATCTCCAATAATCAACCATTAATCAACCATATGCTTACTAAATCACATAAACATCAATCATATGTCAACTAGGACATATAACCATCAACATTTCATTTTCAACATGATTCTTCTAAATATATCTAGCAATCTCAACATAACATTATAGGCCAACTATGTTTCAACTATATAATCCCACAGAAAAGCTGCATTTTTTTACATTTAAATTACTTTTCGAATCAATTTAGTAAGCGTAAGAACACTTACCTTGAGATCAAGCAAAAAGCAATAAGCTAACACGGCTCAAAAGCCACTAACAACGTAAAGATCCTCCTGTATGTAATTAATAACATACAAGACATTAACTAACCATTAACACACGAATTCTTTACTTAACATTATCAAACATTATTTATCAACTTTAAGTTAATCATTCTTCATCCTTTCCTTATGAACTCATCTTACCAAACTTCATCCATTTAAAGAATTCTTCTTCAACTTCACATACATAGGTTCATTCAAGTTCTAATCATGTCATAACATAGGTTTTCAGCATTTTGTTTCAATCAACTATACATAATTACCAAGGTTTACAATTCCAGCAATCAGCCCTTTGTAAACCCTAACTAAACCCTTTAGTTTTCCACTCTTTTTCATCAATCTTGCTTCCTAAAATCATCCTATCATATCCCTAACTTCAAGTTCAATTCCTCTACATAATTATCAACATTTCCAGCAACCAAATCTTCAATTAAACTCTATAAAAATTAGTAAATACCAACCATAAACCTTAAGTAAACCATGGAAACCTTTAACCAATCTTACCTTATCAACTCAAGATGATTGATTACAACAATGAAACTAAAATCACTTCCTCTGCTCCAAATCTCCCTTTCCTCAGCTCTCTCTCTTCCTTCCTTTTCCTCTAAAATTGAAGTTTAGTAAGTTAAGGTTTAAGTCTTGATGGTTCAATTTATATTTTTTTCAGATTTCAGTATACTATATGTGATGGCTAAAAAAGTACACGTGGTTGGCACGAGGACACATTCTTTGATGTCTAAAACGAGTACTTCACTTATTCCAGCATTTTCCTCTTTTCTTTGGTTATTTCCTATTAACCTAAGAGCAACCTTTGATCAACCCTTATATATTGATGTTTAAACATTTATTTTTCATAATTTTAAGACAAAAATTCCCAGGATGTCATATGTAATGGATTTGCATTTTGTACGAAATGGTACATGAATGTGTCTTAAAATGGATTTGATATTTGGTGCAGCCTTACTTGATATTTACATGGATTGTGTATTTGGATAGAAATGTACCATGTAAATTAGATATTATGATTTTAATTGATGTAATGAAGGAATGTACCTTGTGATGTGAATTGATTGATGATGAATTTGATGAAATAATTATTATGATGCTTTGTATGTTATGAATTATTGATAATGATTGATATGTTGAATTACGGATGAAATTGGATTAATCATGGATGAGTTTATTGTGCAATCGTTTCAAAATATTACATGTGACAGGAATTTCATATAAATGGCTATAATTGCATCCATGACATTATGACATTGGATGAGCATGGCGTGACATGCTCATTGTAATGTGAAAAAAGGAGCGTGTGTTGAAGAGCGAGCGAGCTGACAAAAACAATGAGCGTGTTCTCACTGTTGCTAACAAAAAATGTGTGTTATCACGAGGGAAAGATCCCTCAAGAAAAAGAACAATGACCACGTGCTTAATAGAGGGAGACTTCTAAGAAAATCTAACAAAAATAAGGAGCGTCTGCTGATCGTTGGCTCTCATGAGGGAGAGATCCCTTAAAGAAAAGAAAAGATGAGTGAACCCTATGGCATATTGCATGTTGAATGCATTAGAATTTTTATTGAATATCCATTTGTAATTATGTGAAATTGTATACTTGATTATGAGATTAATGGATGCCATGTGTTTGAGAGAATGCAAATGGAATGTTTTTATTTAATTGGTTAAATGATTATTAATAAAATGATGTAGTGTGTTGCATTGTGAAAATGCAATAAATGTTTAAGGGATGGATGGTAAATATGTTGTGTGCGGACAGATGTTGAAAGTCAAGTTTTTATGGTTTGTTGAGTTGCTAAGTTATGGTATCAAGTACAAATATGCCGAGTATGAATTGATTAATTGTGGTTAATTTGGTGTGAGGTATATACTTGGATGGATCTTTAATTGATGTGAAATATGTTAAGTGTGTTGTGTATTGGAATTAAAAGGCCAAACAGGCTAGGGAATGGGCTACACAAACTGTTTCCTAAGCATTTTCACTTCCAGCGAGTTCCACTGAATGGGTTCAGGAACTATTAGCTCAGAAGCGTTTGTTAAACCATTTCACCTCTAGAGGAAAATAGAAGAATGAAATGGGAAGGCAAATGGTTTAGCAAACCATTTCTCAAAATGTTTCACTTTCCTAGAGTAAGTTAAAAGGTCAAAATGGGCTAAGAAAAACGGATACTCAAGCAGTTTCCCAGACTGTTTTCGTTCAATGAACAATGTAATCTTGAGAGTTTAAGAGAAAGAAGCTATAACGGGTAAATGATACATGGATTGGAAATTAGGAAATTAGGAGATATGAAACTCCACACATGACTAATACACCTAAAACACTTAATCAACGAGTACTTATGCATTAACTATGTTGGTAAGTGTTGTAGGTGTACTTACTGGGCACTTAGTTACTCATGGTGCGTGTGTGTTTGTGATAAATATGCAGAGCGACAGTAGTTAGTGCTGGGACTATATTTTTAGTGGTGCTAAACAGTGCGATGCTGGAGGAGGTTGAGCTCTTTAGCTTTTGGAAAATTTTTTGTAAATATATACAAACTTTAGTATGGATAGATGATTTACATACTTTAAAATGGAAATCATTTTCCATTATTTCTGCATTTCTGTTAGTACATTTTGTAGACGACTAAACCTTGCTCAAAGCATTTAAAATATATAAATATATAACTATATAATGTTTATCCTTTTTCTCTTTCTTCTCCTGCCACTTATTTGGTTAAAAAAATTGTTGCTAAAATTCTATATTTTTATTCTAAAATGGGATTTGCATTTTGGGTGTCCCATTTAGAGGTATCAGAGTAGGGATTACATTCCCTACGAAATGTGCCAAAAACTATTTGCATTGCATCCTATTTGTATTGTATCCTATTTTATGAAAACTAAATGTTTTGGAAATCTATAAGATGGAGTCGTTTGAGAATGTATCACACGAGACCAATGAGTCCCATGAGTTTGTGCTATTCCACCTTATGACCCCACATATGCTCATTTCTTTGAGATAATGCAACAAATTATGGGAAGGCAAGGGGCCAACTAGGTAATGGTATTGATCGCAACTTCGAGGAGGTGCACAAATAAGGCGCTAAATCCTTTGAGGGGAGTACGTACCTCATAGAGGCAGAGGACTCATTTCAACACACGGACCAAATCCTTAACCAAATAAGGTGAACACCAAAGCAGAAGCTGAGGTACACTACATCACTGCTAGAGAAAGGGGCGTGGGATTGATGGGAAGCAATTCCCATGGGGTAGAATGATCCTCCCAAACTTTCTTAGGGCAATTTCTAGAGGGAGTTCGTCGATAAATCCAGCCCTCCACTCTAGCACAGTCGCAAGAAGATTGAGTTCCTAGAAGTTAATAAGAAGGACTTGACTGTTTCTGAGTATGAGGCTCAGTTTACTCAACTCTCCCACTATACTCCCAAGAAGGTTGCGACTGATCAACAGTGGAGAGACGACTTTGAGAGGGGTTTGTAGTTTAAAATCTGAACCCATATTGCTGTGAAGCAGCCTACCTACTAGACGCTTTTGGAGACTACTCTTAAAACTGAGGAGGTGTTGGCCAAGGAGGGTTGACGAGAGAAAGAAGTATAGGGTTTTGGGTGGATCTAGTTCAATCGAAGGCCATAAAAAGATTGATTTTAGGCCACCTTTGAGTGTTAGTAGGAGTGGCAGCCAAATTAGAAGAGGTTCCAAGAGTAGGGGAGGTCATTTCTCTAGACCTTATACATTCGGATGCTAGAGTACTATGGTACACACTGATGCTGACACTAGAGGGCTATGTTTCTACTGCAATCAACCTGCCATTTTGCCCAGTCATGCCATCATAAGGCCATAGATAAGGGCGAGATGTCTCCGATTAGAGTAGTATCACAGACAATAGTGCAGTTACTACTAACAGCAGAGGCCGAGGAAGAGGCAGAAGGCTATGAGCACCACCTCGAGGGGCAGAGGAGCTTCACATTCTGTAGCTCCACTTCAGGCGCGTATCTATGTTATGACATGAGATTACACAATAGCTAATCCTGACGTCATTATTAATATGATCTCTATCTTTGCGAATGCTACATTGGTACTGATTAACCTGGGATCTACCCGTTCATTTGTTAGTGAGTTAGTGGTAGAGCATATTAGGGGTAGTATCGAGCATTGGGATATGTAGTACTAGTGTCTGTGCCAACTGGGGTTACTGTTATGGTGATACACATGTTGAGGAACTGTGAGTTAATAATTGGAGAGCTGAATTATGTGGCAGACATCATAGTTTTCAAAATGGTAAAATTGGGGTTATTTTTTTGTATGGACTGGCGGTCAAAAAATAAAGGAGTAGTGGACTGATACGCGATGGAAGTGGTAGTGGATGTGGGCGGTGAGAGGAGTGTATTAATGGTATGTAAGCAAAAGGTTGTACAATACTGCTTGGTATCAATGTTGATGGTCGTGAAACAAATATGAAAGGGATATGAAGCGTATTTGGCTTATGTGACAGATTTGAATAAGAAAAAGCTAGAAGTTAGAGATGTTGAGATTGTACGAGATTACCTTGAGGTATTTCTAGAGGAGTTACCTGGGTTACCACCTCCGAGAGAAGTAGACTTTATGATTGAGATGGTACTGGGATCAACACCAGTGTTAATGGCACTGTATAAAATGACAGTAGTAGAGTTGTAAGAATTGAAATAGCAATTGGAGGAACTCCTTAAGAAGTGGTTCGTTTGTCCAAGCGTATCATCGTGGGGTGCACCGGTGCTATTTGTAAATAAGAAGGATGGAAGCTTACAGTTGTGTATCATTACTGCAAACTGAACAAAGTGACGGTGAAGAGCAATTATCCATTGTCGAGGATTGATGATTTGGTAGATTAGTTGAGGGGAGCGATAGTGTTCTCCAAAATTGAGTTGTACTAAAGTTATTGGCAGTTACGAGTGCAGGAGAGCTTCATTCCTAAGACCATGTCTAGGACTAGTTATGGCCACTTCTAGTTTACGATGATGCCATTCAGGTTGACCAATGGACCAGTAGCCTTTTTGGCTTCGATGGACAAGATCTTACAACCGTACTTGGTCCGTTGTGTAGTAGTCTTCATAGACGACGTACTGGTGTACTCCAAAGATAAGAAGGAGCATCAGGGGGGCACCTTCGGGACATAATAGATTTTCTATATGAAAAGCAATTGTATATGAAGTTTGGCAAGTGGTTTTATGGTGTACATAGATGCATCTAACGCAGGCTTAGGCGGAGTGCTTATGCAGAATGGAAGGGTAATTACCTACACTTCTCGATAGTTGAGGCCACACGAGGTTAATTATCGTACCCACGATTTGGAATTGGCTTCAATCATTCAAACCTTAAAGGTGTGGAGGCATTACTTGTGCGATGAAACTTTCTAGATTGGCATCGATCACAAGAGCCTCAAATATATTACTACTCAACGGGAGTTGAACATGAGGCAGCATAGATGGATTAAGCTTCTAAATGATTATGATTGCACTACTGACTACCATTCAGATAAGATGAATGTGGCCACCGATGCTTTGAGCCAGAAGGGTAGAGTCGACGAGGATCTAGTAACCTGTTAGGTTGAGTCCCTATTTACATTACGAGAGTTCTGAGTCTAGCTGGATGTGATTGAGAGGGAGATGCTAGAGAATATACAGGTGAGACCCCACATGAGGGAGTTGATAGCAGAGAGATAGACAGACCATGAACATTTAATGAAGATTAGAAAGGAAGTGGAGAAACGAAAAGTGACAATGTCGCACTGATTAGGTGATGATGGAATATTGTATTACAAGAAACAATTGTGCATTCCTAACTTTTTAGATCAAAGAGAGCATTATGGTTGGTCCACATTCGTCTTCATACTCGGTACATCATAGTAGCAGCAAAATGTTGAGAGATTTGCAAGACATGTACTGGTAGGTTAATATGAAGAGGGAAATAATAGAATTTGTAGCTTGGTGTTTGCCTTGCAAGCAAATCAAGGCCAAACATCAAGCTCTAACGGGGAACTTGAGACATTTAAAGATTCTATAGTGGAAATGAGAGAAGATTACGATGAATTTCATCATAGGACAGTCGAAGACTTTTAGGCATCATGATTCCATTTGGATAGTAGTAGGTTGGTTGACTAAATCAGCACACTTTCTAGCTACTCAGTAGGATGATGCATTGGGCAAGCTTATGAGCTTGTATATGCTAGAGGTTCTGAGACTTCACACCATTCCCATGTCAATCGCATCAAATTGTGATCCGAGGTTCACTTTGAGGTTTCGAAGAAGCTTATAAAATGCCATGGGCACTACATTGCATTTTAATTGAGCATTCCATCCTCAAACTGATGGGCAAACCGTTTTAACATAAAGGGTTTTGAAAACAGAAAATGCGTGCACATTTGAGGAAAGAACAAAAAACCCTACTAGAACCCTCTCGACTTTTCACTCCTCCCTACCTTAAAACACTTTTAATTCATGGCTTAAAACCATCAAATCTAACCTTAGAAAGTTAGGATTGAGTAAACCTTTGTAAAGGAAGAGAGTATTCGGTGATTCTTGACGAAGGAGAAAAGTAATCTCTAACTTACCACTTGTTGCTTGTAGGGTTTTGAGTCTAGGTTTAGGGTTTTAGGGAAATTGGGGGTTTTCACTAATTAAGAATGGAAATGTGTAATTGAACATGAAATTGAGTTTAATATAGAAATTGTAGTATAAATCTTGTAGGAAACATTGTTTGAGATCCCGATCAGAATTGAACCGTGCACTGACTTTGTGGAATTTAAGGTACATGCGTCGAAAGATGCTTACCTTGGTATGTCTTACATCTGTATGGTTAAGAATATGCGATTGATTTGTATTTTGTATAAAATGGTATGTGAATGTGTAACATTATCATCCCAAAATCACATAATTAATGTTGTAAATAAAATGCTTAATTATAATAAGAATTTATTTGATAAAATGAAGAAAATAAATGATTAAATATAAATTTGAAGAAGGTTGATGATGTTAAGTAACTAACAAATTCTATGAACCTAAAAATAGAGAACTACACGTGTTGGTAGGGGGAAACGCGTGGTGATCTTGACCACGCGTAATCCACCCCCACCACCCATAATTCTCTGATTTCTGGTGAAAACTATAAGTTCGACCATCACGTTGCTTGCTCTGAACATTCTAACAAAACCTTAAATTGGAGAGGAATTATAGAGAGAGAGATAGAGAGTAAGGGTTTAGAGAGATTTAAGTGAAAGATTCTGGAATCAAGCGAGAAAATTGATTTTATTTATCGAATCAATCATTATCTCGAGTCAAGAATTCATTGGTATAGTCGAAATAGGTAAAATCTGAAGTTTATCGCAAAGTTTTACTAGTTTTATTAGTCAAATGATTATTGATTATAAAAATGATTATTAAAACGATAAAATTGATTTAAATTTAGGAATTGATGTTATAAGACGAATTCAAAAACTTTCAGGTTTATGGTTTGCAAGGTTGTGTAGCAAATATAATTAATTGATTAGGGCATGCAATATGAGTTTTTGATATATTAGAACTTATAGAAAGATTTTTATATGTGTTTATAGGCCAACAGACTAGACGTTCAGGGTAGGACCAGAGCATGTACAGGTCCGAGTATTTCAGTTGACAGGTGAGTAGTCTAACTCTCTTAAAAATATAATGATTAAGTAAAGTTATATATAGGATCTAGTATAGAGAAGAGATAGAGGTATAGGCTTAATAGGTGGATTGGTAGCTACTCCCAAACTATTTTCTCTCTCCTCATTAGAGTTGGGCCTAGGAGTTTGAGTGTTATTGCTTGTTTTTCTTATTCATGTGACATGTTTGGAGGATAGATTACTCCGAATGTTTGGTTGTTGATATTGTTGTTATATATATGTATGTATATGAGTTTCTTGTTGTGTGAGACTATTATGAATGTTTGAGGTGTATGTTGATAGATATAAGTTGATATTTGCTCGAGAACAGTTGTTATGTTAAGAATGTTGTACAGGATTGCAATACATAAATATGGTTATATCCAAGTTACAGATGTTGTATACCAGTTCTACTTTAAGTATGGAATTTATATTTTTCCAGATTAGCGTGCGTATTAAGTTAACATAAAGTTTAATCCATGGATATGTTAACTAATACGATCGATAATTTGATCCAATAATGGAATAATCGTAAACTGTTATACAATATAAATATATATATTGATTTAAGAAAATAGGATAATGGTTAATGATAGTGAATTATATAATAGTATCAGGAAGTTTCAAATTTATACATAAGAAAGATATATTATTATGTTAATCTATATGATTAATACGATAATAAGATAGGATGTTTTATTTTGGTATCAGAGCAAGGATATAATCTTTGGATATGTTTTTGATATATGGTTTGTGATTTGTAGTTGCATTTGCATTGTGTGAAACGTGTGTTTAATTGTTCTTGTTTGGTTCTAAAGATACACACTATGTTTGTGGTTATCCAGCATATGGACCAGCCTATCCTTATCCACCACCCCACCCTACTATCCTATATACAGAGATCCACCTCTGATAGATTATCAGATTAGAGCCAGAAACTTTAAAAATTGAAGAATTTAGGACCCGTATGGTTCAGGGGTACTATGGATCCATGACTAACACATGAGTGGTTGGATTGGATTATTAGATTTTTTGAGATGGTTCAGGCTAGTACGGAGGGTGGGTTAGAGTTTGCAGTATCCTTGGTGAGGCTGATGTGTATGAATGGTAGAAGAAATTTCCTCATTCTTTGGAGTTTCCACGATTTATAACTTGGGAGGTTTTTCACAAGAGTTTAGGAAGACTTACTTGTCGGAGGTGTATCTGAATGCAAAAAGAAAAGATTTTTTTAACTCTGAAGTAGGGGATGATGACTGTAGCTGAGTAGGAGTCACACCCAGCTGTCATATTTTACTGCGAGCTATATCTCCACTGATAGGGATAAATATAGGTTATTTAAGGATGGTTCGAACAAGAAAATTCGCAGACAAATCCATACAATAGAAATGAGCAATTATAAGATGATGAGGGATACAACTATTAGAGCTGAGGAACTGCTTAAAGTTAAAGATGATGATGAAGAGGGAAAAAAGTTAACAAAAGAGAGTATCCACTTTAGGAGAGTCTAGAGAAGGCTAAGTTTACCCTTACTCGACTGAATTTCGAGGACTTACTGCAGGCCTACCACGACCATTTTCTTATCCTAATTATGATGGTAGAGGATATGGACAGGAAGGACTCGGTGACTATTTCCAGACGTGTTAGAGTTTTGTGACCACATTGTTAGAGGATTTATTCAGATGAGTGAAGATTGTTAACAAGAGGTTGTTTTGTGTGTGGTCAACAGGGACATTTTACTAGAGATTGTCTGACCAGGAGAGATAATATTGGGATAGAGAGAGATGTATCTCAAACACAGTAGGTAGTGTGCAGTAGTGATCTGATGATGACTGCGAGTGGTAGTCGAGGAAGGTGTTTACGAGCTACTTCCACTTTAACTTCTGGCCGAGGCAAACGAACCTCTGATACTTAGACTCATGGACATTCAAGAGTCATTGCAATGTCTCGACAAGATGTAGCAGACGCCCCTGTGGTTATCACAGGTGAGTTACATTTATTTGGTGTTTATATTTATATATTGATAGATCCTATTTCTACACATTCATTTGTTAACCCTAGAATAATACATGTAGTGAAAGTTAAAGCTGTGACATTGAAACAGAGCCAAGGAGAATATACTCCATTAGGCGAAATGATGTTGGTACATACAGTATATAGAAATTATAAAATATAGATACAAAGTACAGAATTTGACATGATATTAGGTATGGATTGGTTAGCTCGTCATTGAGCAAAAGTGGATTGTTATACCAAAGAAGTAATAATAGTACCGAAAGAATAAAAAAGGAATTTTTGTGGGAATAGAAAAGTTGTGCCTAATTTTCTAATATCAGTTATTAAAGCCTTTAAGTTGTGTCGACACAGATGTGAAGCTTATTTGGCTCATATAGTTCATAGAACAACAACATGTGAAAATGTTAAAGGAGTACCAGTAGTAGATCACTTTCCTGATGTATTTTCAAAGGATCTGTCAGGATTACCTCTCGATAGAGAGAGTTTACTATTGAGTTAATTCCTGGTATGACACCCATATCCATACAGCCGTACAGAATGGCACCATATGAATTAATTGAACTAAAGAAATAGTTACAGAGTTACTTCATAAATGTTTCATTTGGCCTAATGTTTTACCTTGGAAGCACCTGTATTATTTGTCAAAAAGAAATATGGAACATTATGGTTATGCATAGATTATAGAAAACTGAATCAACTAATAGTGAAAAACAAATATCCATTGCCCTGTATTGATGATCTACTTGACCAATTGCAAGGTACCATAGTGTTTTCCTAGATTGACCTAAGATTCGGGTATCATCAACTAAGGATAGCTCAGAAAGATATTCCAAAGACTTTTTTCGAACCAGGAAAGGTCCTTATGAGTTTTTAGTTATACGATTACGGCACTAATCAACAATATATTCCTATCATTCCTCGATCATTTGGTGATTATATCCATAGATGATATACTGATTTATTTGAGAAATATTGGAGAGCACAATGAACATTTACTAATTGTTTTGCAAATTTTGTGAGAAAAAAGTTGTATGCAAAACTTAACAAATGTGAATTTTTGTTAGATCATGTAGTCTTCATAGGACACGTAGTTTATCAGTAGATCTATATAAAATTGAAGCAGTAGTGAATTGGGAACCTCCTAAGCCAATTACAGAGATACGTAGTTTCCTGGGTATGACAGGTTACATTAATAGATTTGTGGAAGGGTTCTCGATTATAGCGCACTGCTACAAAACTACTGGGAAAGAATGTTTCTATCCAATGGAATGGTCAATGTCAGCAATGTTTTGATGAATTAAAAAACCGACTGACCATAGCTCTAGTCCTTACGATTCTTTCGAGTACAGGAGGATTCCTTATTTACAGTGATGCTTTATATCAAGCACTAGGATGCGTATTGATGCAAAACATGATAGCGATAGCATATACCTCTAGTTGTGACGCTCAAATTTTAAAAATTTATTTTCGAGTAAATAATAATTTTGGTAATATTTTTTTAATAATCTAACAAATAATGTACATGCACATGTGACTTTCCAAATGTATTATACGATAAGTAATGTAACTTATACACTTTATAAGAAATAAAATTCTTATTAAATCCCAAAATGCAACCCAAGTAAAAATTGTGAAAATTCCTCCTCTGACCTCGCTCATTAAAATCCTCCTGAACCTGCACATGTTCAACAACAAAACATTGGTAAGTATATAAAATACTTAGTAAGCAATCCTAATATTGTTAAGTTGGTGCATAGGGGAACCTTCGTCCTACACGGCCTAACCTCCACATAGATATAATTCTTTAAGCCTATTAAACGAAAGACAAACCATATTGATAAACTTTTTCTGTTATAGTATTATCTAATCAAGTCCGTACAGAGGCATTCAAACAATCATATGTATATATCTACTTAATAGTTCCTCATCCTTAGTTATAAATATTGTCAACACATAAGCATGTACTAAATGGCAAGTTACGATCATATTAATGAATTTCAAATGAAGATGCAACTAGGCTCAATCAACTCAATTTAGAAAAACATTTCAACTCACTAATAGAATCACGAATGAAATCACAAACAAAGGCAAATGGTACTTAATTTTTGGAATAATTTTCAACCAGCATTTGGACAGCTGGTTAGTCACGATCGTGACCGAGAACAGTCACGAACGTCACTAGGTTTCTGCTGCAAATGGGACCACTCAAAGGAACCACGAACGTGACTCAAAAGGGATCATGAATGTGACTCAAACATTCAGTCAGAAGTGGCAGGATAGTAGTCATTAACATAACTGGAAGGACCACGAACGTGACTTACTCATTTTAGCCCAAAATATGGTTAGATCAATAGCCATGAACGTGATTGATTTGGGTCACGAACGTACTAACATTGGTAGCTGAGTTTGCAAATTAGAAGGCCAGTCACGATCGTGACTGTGGTCAGTCACAAACGTGACTGGTTGGCTGTCCACCCTTCAGTATACAAATACACCAACAACTTATATAATAATTTCACATTTTACAATAAACCTCGAACATCCCCCTCTTAATTCTTAGCACATTATTCACAATTATACTTTAACAAAAATCATGGAATTAACCCTCTCAACATTAAACACATTATACCTTCAACCAATTAACAATCATCATCATAAGTTTATGGAAAGCATGCACAACACATATTAACATCATTTCACTTTGCGCATTAACACATAAAAATAAATTATCACACTACTCATTTTCATCCATATAATCCAAGTAACAAATGCCATTTGAACAAATACATCAAGCCATTCAATTCATGATCATGCAGTTCATATCAAGTATGTTCAAGCCATCCACATAACACTTCACCATTCGAATCTAACAATCCCCTCATAGGAAATTTCATATCCACAACCCAACACAACATAACACAACCACTCTATTCATCATCATAAGCATCTATCAAGGATTATTTATTTCACAACACAAAAAGAACATATCATGTGCATTATGATGAAGAGAATGCATGTCATCTAATGTATTCCTACGCATGATCACCCCAGATCTCATTTAGATTTAAATTTATGCCCTTACTTGGCCATAAAATAGACATTTGCAAATGGGCCTTATCGGTCGGGAGTATGTGGTTATATAATTGGATTCCAAATTTATGTAAAGGTCCAGTACCCCAACCCATCTCCTGTGCCTTCAGAGGTCCAGGTCCAGTCTACGACGTGTGGCCCCAAGTAGGTTATTGATATAACCTCAGAGGTCCAGGTCTAGCCTATGACGTGTGATATACCCTTTAACATTCCTCAGCATGCTAAACGCCCTTACTTGGCCTTAATTTTGCCCTTACTTGGCCTGGTACACTCGTACACACTAAGGTGCTCTGAGTATTTTACCACTGTACCCTGGTGTAGCATTTGTTATATATTACCCGTTTGCACACTAAGTGCTCATAACCACTACCTCATTTTATGCTCACAAAGAGCCATTATATCTTACTCACCAAGAGCCCAAAGTTTTATTTTTAATTTACTCTCTATGAGCCCAATGCATGAATATCATGTGCATACCTATGAAAACAATGATGCACTCATAACCAATTCATGCCATAACATAACAATCCAAAATCCAGTTCCAACCATCAATCAATTTCAACCAATAACACAATCGCCAATCAAATAGAAATAACCAAATTAGGCATAACAACTGATTACACAAGATTATACAAGCGCACATGCTTTATCAATCACTTTCCAAGCTCATAACATAACCAAAGTTCACACATCAATCATAACTCATACGAGTTCATTACCACAACCATAGAGGAAACATTCATACTACACATGATTGCTCCACCATAATTCATCACATATCATTAAGGCATATATTCACAATGAGCATACTCATTCACTCCAGTTGCATTCATATGTCAAGATTAACATTATGTCATAATAATATCATCAACAACAACAATCTCAATCCTGCTCATAATAATCAATCAATCCAAACAAAATCATATCATTATGGAACATCATTTTAAATTATACTTTCGTATAATGCACTCATAGCTCAACAATCATATTCCTCAAGCAAGGTTCCCACAATTTCATACCATTCAATTATTCAAACCACAAACATGGTAAAGCACAATTCACATATATTTTCCCAACAACCCATACAAAATATAAGAAGCTCAAAAAAGGCATTTATCACATAAATTTAACCATTCAAGACAGAACTTGCAATAGTAAGCGTCAAAGTACACTTACTTTAAATCCATCTAAGCACGTTTTCCTAGCGACATTCCAATTGTGTTTTAAATTTCGATTCCTATAATATGCACATAGAATCACCATCAATTGCAATTCAATTCAATTAATTTCTTTCATTTTTACATTTTCCCAAATCAGTGGTTTGCATTGTTTCACTTGCACTTTTACGTATTGACATACATACATAAAATAATTTGTAATTAAATCTTCATAAAGCGCTAACCTTCACTTTAACTTCTCTAGTTTAGGCTTTTCCAAGTCAGTTCCTAATGAACAATTGATGATATAACCTTGTCTAAATTCATTATTGTTTATTTATTTGTTTGTACATTTATAAAATAAATTTCAACCTCCACTTTAATCTCTCCATTCCACCTTAACCTCAACAACCTAAGATTTACTAAAACAATCCATTAAAACAATTGTAACATAACCTACACTTATTCTTAATTCACAAATCCCACCATTAACTCTCTCTCTAATTCATTACTTTCAACCTCTTTTCAAGAATTAGCAACGATATTATAAAATACCATGTTTTATATCTTAATAATTTGCATTTCCCAAATCAATCCCTTTAAACGAAAAACATCAATAATCCCTTTTAATTTATATCATCGTTAATCATTCAAAATCCCCAAATTTCCCCAATTTAATTCTCCCTCAATCCACTTCACAATTACCAATTTATACAATAATTTCAATTCCAACAGGACATAACGACATTAAAACTCATGAAGCCATTCTTATCATAATACAAGTCTTCTAAAAACTCACCTAAGCAACCAATTAACCCACTGCCACTGGAAAGGGTGGCATGAAGGCCAGACGTGCGTAGTAGCACGACGGAGGGAGACAACTTAGCGGCCAGCCATGGAGGAAGAAGGAGGTTCGACTGGCTAGAAGGGATGATGGTGAGAGGAGCAGCGCGTGCGGTTGGCCAAGCGAGGAAACTACTGGTGGCGGCTAGAGGTCACACGACAAAAAGGAAAGGAGACAAAGAGCTTCCTAAGCATGTGAAAGTTGCAGGGCTGTGGTCTGTAGCTTGAGGAAATCGCACGGTTGCGCGGCCAGAGGAAGAAGATGAGCTTCAGGGAGAGAGAGAACCACGAGGAAGAAGGAGAGAGAGCTGGAAGGAGATGGCGTGAGGAAGAGGAAGAGAGGAATGAGGGTTGTGAAGAGTGGTGAGGGGCAAGACATTGTGATAGAGGGAGAAGGGTGGCATTCGTGCAAGGGAGGGAAAGGAGAAGAGTAGAATACGAAATTAGGGTTAGGTAAGATTTTTAATTTTTGTACACTTGACACTATTCATGTATCTTTATTTCTCTTTGCCCCCAAATGTTTTTTCCTTCTCGTTTGTAGAAATTTATGCATATACAAAAAATCATGTACTTATATTTATTCAATTTACTTAAATTTATTCTTAATTTTTTAATAAATTTTTCCACACCAAACTATCATTTCTCTTCACATTACGAAAACTTTAAAAATTTAAAATTTTAAATATAATAAATTTTTGGGCGTTACACTAGTCAACTCTGACCATATGAAACCAATTATCCCGTACATGATTTAGAGCTTACTGCAGTGGTATTTGCTATAAAGATGTAAAGACATTGTCTTTATGACGAGAAAGAACATAACATGTGATAAAGAAAATGGTTAGAGTTGTTGAAAGACTATGATTGCATAATTGAATACCATCCCAAAATGCTAATGTAGTTACAGATGCACTGAGTAGAAAGTCAAGTGTTGCTATATCTAGCTTAAAATTAGCTCGTATGACCGATTCGATAGCTTTAGGAAGCTTGAATACAAAATTAAAATTAATTGAATCAAGAGTGTTAATAGAAGCATTAATGTTTAGACCAGTGTTATTAAGAAAGACATAAGCAACACAAAAACAAGATGAAGAGTGCATAAGGATGATAAAATTGATTGATTAGGGTATTGATATCCCATTTCAATTGGTTGATGAGTTATTGATGATTGGATCCAGAGTATGTATACCTGATATCTAGGGGATTAGACAAAAGATATTGTATAAGGCCCATAATGCTCCATATGTTATGCATACAGGAATGAAAAAAAATGTACAATACTATAAAACAACACTATTGGCCCAATATAAAAAAGGAAGTAGCTAAATTTGTATCCAGATGTCTAGTATGTCAACTGGTTAAGGTTGATCATCAAACACTGATAGGAAAACTTCAGGCATTATCTATACCAGTCTAGAAGTGGGAACGAATTACTATGGATTTTATAATAGGATTACCACAGACACAATCGGGTAAAGATGCAGTTTGGATGATTATGGATAGATTGACGAAAACTACACATTTCTTACAGATTAAAATTAGAATCTCTTAAGAAAAGTTAGCAGAGTTGTATATACAATAGATAGTTTGATTATTGGTATTCCTATTTCCATATTTTCAGATAGAGATTCAAGGTTTACTTTCAGATTTTGGCACACATTATAGAGTGCACTAGTACAAAATTGAATTTCAATACTGCTTTTCATCCACAGAAGGGTGGCCAGTCAGAAAGGACTATACAAAAATTAGAGGAGATTTTAAGATCTTATGTTTTAGAGTTTCAGAGTTCTTGGGATCGGTACATACCATTGATGAAATTTGCTTACAAAAATCAATATCATAGTAGCATTAGTATGGTACCATATGAAGCTCTATATGGACAAAAATGTAGAAGTCCAATTTACTGCGATAGGAAAGAAGAAAAGATATTTGAAGGACCTAAAATTGTCCATGAAACTGAAGAAATAGAATATGACACTGAAGAAAAGCTCTTTCTAAAAGTTTCTCCCTGGAAAGGACTAATGAGATTTGGTAATAAAGGAAAATTGAGTCCTAGTTGGAACATATGAGATTATAGAGCGGATTGGTCCTTTAGCCTACAGATTTGCATTACCTGCAGAGTTATCACAGCTCACAATATTTTCATATGAGTGTGCTTAGGAGGTATAGCTCGAATCTTACCCAAGTTATACCATAATCAAAAGTACAAATTCAGAAAATATAACCTATAGAGAAGAACCTGTATAGATTGTAGATCATAGAACAAAACAACTAAGAACCAAACAAATTCTATTTGTTAAAGTTCTCTGGAAACTTCATAATTTGGAAGGAGCAAAATGGGAAACTGAGAAAGGATGAGAAAAGAATATCCACAATTATTCACATGTATATTTTATATAATAAGTAATTGCATTTGCACATAGAAATAAATAAGATTAGATATCGATAAAAGAAAACAGAAATGAATTTTGAGGACGAAATTCTTTAAGGGGAGATTCGTAACATCTTCGTCCCAAATCACGTAATTAATGTCGCAAATAAAATGTTTAATAAGAATAAGAATTTATTCAATAAAATGAAGAAAATAAATGATTAAGTACAAGTTTAAAGAAGGTTGATAGAAGGTTGATGGAGAGTTGATGTTAAGTAACTAAGGAATTGTAGGAAACCTAAAAATAAAGAACTACACGTGGTGGAGGAGGACAACGCGCGGTGCGTAAGGCTACACGTAATCCACGCCCACCATGCGCAATTCTCTAATTTCTAGTGAAAAACTATCAGTTCGATCATTGCGTTGCTTGCTTAGAACATGCTAGCAAAACCTTAAATTGGAGAGGAACTAGAGAGATATAGAGTAATGATTTAGAAAGAGATAGTTGAGTGAAAGATGGAGGAATGAAGCGAGAAAATTGATTCGAGTTACCGAATCAGTTGTAATTTCGACTCGGGAATCCATTGGTATAGTCGAAACAAGTAAAATCCAAAGTTTATCGTAAATTTTTACGAGTTTTATTTGTAAAATGATTTTTTATTACAAAACAGTTATAAAATTGATTTAAATTAAGGAAATCATGATGTAAAACGAATTTGACATTTTTTGGGGTTAGGTTTAGGGTTTGTAAGGTTGAGTAGCAATTATAATTATTTGAATATGGCATGCATTAAGAGTTTTAATATATTAGTTCTTATAGAAAGAGTTATATATGTGCTTATAGGCCGACAAACAGACAGTCAGGGTAGGATCAAAGCAGAAGAAGAAGAAGAAGAAGAAGAAGAAGAAGAAGAAGAAGAAGAAGAACAAGAAGTGTAACGCCCTAAAAATACGATAATTATAATATTTTAAAAGTAAAAATACATAAAAATGCGTATAAATTTTTTGTGAATTATTTTAAATAATAATTTGGTGAAGAATGTAAAATTGTTATGAATTAAAAATCTGAAATTTTAAGTCGATCGTAAAAGAGGAAACGACGACTAAATACATTAACACGATTGGAGGGATTAAATAATTTTTTGCGCTAATTTAAATAAATAATAAATGAGAAATAAATCACGGGGAGATTACGACAAATATATAAAGAATATGAATTTTGAGAAATTCAAAATCAGAAATTTATTTGGTGCCGAGCTAAAATAAATTACGAAGCAAAGTGGACCCAAGGCGAGAGGATTTTCCACCTCTCCATTCCACTTCTTCCGACCAAAAATCCAACCTTTCCTCAAATCCCTCTATAATATCCTAAAATTTATGTAAAATACAGTAAAATACAGTAAAAATACGTATAAATACGTGAAACATACGTATAAATTTTTCGCGATAACAAAAATAAATAATTGTTAAGAAATAAATAGTGGAGAGTTTATGATAATTATATTTAGATTATGATTTCCGATAAATTTGAAATCGGAAATTTATTTGAAGTCGCGGGTAAATAAATTACGAAGCAAAATAGACCCGATACGACTTGGGAAGT